>JBBPRX010000971.1:0-10539 GCA_038093195.1 Boletus fagicola | reverse complement strand
TTCTCTGCCGTTTGATGGAGTGGGCTGGTCCCATGCTCTTTGACTAGAACGCTGACTAGGAGTTGCGGAGGTGCAGGTGTTTCAACCCAAGGATTGAAATCCCGGAGTTGAAGGCGGATGTACCTGGGAGGCGGAGCTGGGGGGATGGCGAAGAGAAAAGCCATGGAATTGATGAGAGTCCACAACTATGGATCATTGACGATGACTAGAGAAGACGCTAAGGGCATCATAGCGCGATGAAACAGAGGTCATAATGGATGGTGTGGAGTTCATGATGGGGGTTTAACCACTTGGTTTTTGAAGGCCTGAGGTACTGATGTTCGAAAGGATAGTCAGCAAGTGGGAGCTCAAATATACTGTTAGGACTGTTCTGAACTCCTGGAGGTAACTCCGATGTTCTGGAGTTTCGGAGGTATTGAGATGTTGGCTTCACCATATGTGGTGCGCCCTTGCTGAGTATCGGTTGTCTCAGTATTTTGGAAGGACACGGAGAGAACTGGAGGTAGACTTGGAGGGAGGTGTCAGGTGTCAAGTTTGATATTTGAGCTGAGCTCGAGTACAGAGTATCTCCGAGTTTAAGTAGGTTGGAGGTACACAGTATTTTTACGGAGGTGAGTAGTGTCCAGGAGGAAAGAAGCCAGAGCTGTGCTACTACGCGAGCACAGGAACGGAGGTATCTACAGAGCAGGACTAATATGGATATAGTAACTATGTACTGGGGTCGAAGTCCGGAGGTGCGGAGTTGAGTCCTGGGCGAGAACGTGCCGGAGGACGAGTGGAGAGGGTCAGAAGGAGTGCCCAGAGGCCAGAGTTGTATTTGAAAAGTACGGTATATGACAGTATCCCACAGATACTGTACATACAATCCTATAGGTTCTATGTAGCTCAAGTGTTATGGTATACCATTTTCTACTTTATTTTCCACCTTTTTGTTACGATCATGATTTAACCCCTATCTTTTCATCTTATCTTATCTAAGTCATGTGACTTCCCTTTCAAATTTCACCTCCATATCATGTGACATTACATAATAGGTCTAGAACCTAAACACATGTTTACCACATGTTTTTAATCTCTGTGATCTAGAATGTTCTAGCATTGCTTATTTAATTACTGTACCTTCTAGAACATTCTTTATTGTACAATAAGTCATGACATCATAGATATGCACAGACCAGTATCATAATATGTACAAACACCTGTAGTAGTATAAATACTCAAATGTCAATGCCCCAAGAACTTCAGTCAAGTTCTTGTTGGGTTTCCCTCAACTATTCTTTACTCTGAAGCAAGTCTCTCATATGAGGTGGCCCAAGTCATTATTTGATTTGAGGTTGTCAACACTTTTTGTATGATTGATTTTATGACTTCCTTGATTTTATGATTTTTTAATCTTATTGTGATTGTTTCGCTTAGGTAAGCAAACATCATTTCTTATGTCATCATTACACATCTTTCCATTATACGTATCACTTCCCTGTTTCCCACACCTTCACTTTTGACATCATAACCACCTGCTCTGCTTTTGGTCCTTGAAATTAGGATTAGCTTGCAACATACAGATGATGGGATGCTATTGGTGATGGCATTAACATTGTTGGGAGATCAATCATAGCATATCTAAGTAGTACAAGTGTTGTATTATGTTTTGAATTCAAGTTGTTTTCCAATATACTGTACAATAGTACAGTATGTACTATGCAGTGGAATATGGTGGGTTACCCACTGTGGGTAAACTCGTGGGTACTGGGGCTGCTACCCATGACCAAACCCATATCCACATGGTGGGTATGGATATACAGTATTGGTGGGTATGGGTGTGGGTATGACCCAAAGTACCCATGGGTTTACCCACACAGATCCCTATACATAATCTCTATAACATATATGTACATAGTATGGGTGAACAACAGTCAAACACACTAGGGTGACAAAATACAGTGAATTCTGGAAGGTATGCCGGATCTCTGGTACTCTGGAGATACTAGGGACATATGCACTCGCTCCAGAGTTAAGGGGTTACAACTCCAGAATGCTCACTTCTTATGGTACAACGCCACTGGCACATCTCAGCTACTACCCTACTATTATTACTATACTATTCCCTTGGCTCACCTTCCCTGACACTTATTGAGGTACGAGTTAGTCTTCATCCTAGAGTATATAAACTCTGTTCCATTCCCATAACACCTCAGTTGTTCTTGCCCGACTTAGGCAACAGCTGAGGTGAGCTCCTTACTATAAACTACCTTCTCCGAGACTGATGTACTGTAGTTCCAGTATGCACAGGTAAATATAGTTGTTCTTGCCCAACTTAGGCAACAGCTGAGTTCTGGTATGCACAGCTCCAGACCTGCTCCACACAAACTCTGGACCTTCGGAACTCCGGACTTTGACATAGGGGCTATTCTGAATGGGGTGCCATGGACTCATGTTCGAGAGAGATATGACCTCATGTTGCCTTACTTAGGTCAGCCGGCAGGGATATACTTTGTTTGGGCATGTTATGTTTCTGCTATTTTTGTGATGAGTGTCAAGCAAGGTGGCAAGGTCTCAGAGTTTGGAGAGACCACAAGACAACATGTGTGGAAGATATGCACTTGGCCTCCAGGTGAATCACTGGGCCACTGCCAGTGTGGCAGGCTGCCCAAGGTTGGGAATACTCCATTTTTCACACTGATAATTTGCAGCGTGCCCAGATTCGCGAGTTACCCGGCCACCCTCGCCTCGCAGTTGGCGAGTGGATCGGCGAGAACGACTTCGTGGTTCGTTTCATTATTATCCATCTCGAAACGACTTTTCACTTCAAGACTCTTTGACGGAATAGCCTCGGTACAACATAGCTCCGAACACCAATGCTCCAGTCATCAGACAACACACCGGCGGGGCAGGTCCCGCGACGACACACTCGGACTCAACGAGTAAAGACTCTACCTCTCCTTCTCTTATCATGCAAACTATGCGCTGGGGGGTTCACTATGGCAAAGAGGCCGCCAAAGGTTCTCAAGCGATCAACGCCCGCTCCGAAAACCTCGTTGAAGGCGTCGGCATGTGGAACAAATTTCGAGGAAAGCACCGTTGTATCGTTGTCTGCCAAGGGTATAGTACTATATTTCTTACTACCACACGATATGATGGATGCCAGGCGCAGGTACTATGAATGGCAGACCAAAGGCAAAGACAAGCTACCACACTTCAACAAACATCCCGACGGCAAAGTGATGCTCATGGCCGGTCTATATGATGAAACCATTGACAAAAGTATCTCTTTTCTCTCTCTACCTTAGCTTTTCACTCGAAACATGACCTCCGTTCCAGGTCACTCGCAGCCAACGTACACTTTCGCGATCGTCACTACCCACGCAAGCAAAGCTCTGAGCTGGTTACATGACCGACAACCAGTCATCCTCTCCACCCCAGATGAGATTAACCGTTGGTTAGACACCTCCTCGCAGACATGGTCTTCTGATCTCGCTCGTTTGCTTCGCCCTTGGGAGGACACCACGGCCCCGCTCCAATGGTACGTGCACCGTCCATTTGTTAGTCACCACTCTTCTCATTCAAGCACTTTAGCTATCAAGTCCCAAAGGAAGTTGGCAAAGTCGGGACGGAGTCCGCCAAATTTATCGAACCTGTTGCCAACCGCAAAGATGGTATCATGGCTATGTTCGCCAAGCAAAGGTCGAAACAGGTCGAGTCTTCGGCGAAACGCAAACGTGGCTCCACGCCAACTCCATTGCCATCAACTCCCGAGAAAGCAATCAAAACGGAGGAGCATGAAGAGAAAAAAGTGAAACTGGTGTAGCTCTTCTGGCACGTCGAATGAGTTCACTTCCAAGTTCCCTTGTGTTCGATTGAATGACAGCCCCAAACATAACCCACTAGCTCCCATTCTTGTAATATACTGTACTATCGTCGGTCGACACACGTATCTATCATGGAGTCCATCTTGACATGTACACGGTCGCGTCGCTAATCGAAGATAACCGTTGCTGCGCCAACAATTTCTAACTTCAACTCGCGTTGCTCCTGTCCTCGAAATCCGAGCCCTGGGCTTTAAGTTCTGCACGACCCATATTTTCCAGCTTCTTATCAAACACCCCCTTGCGATAACCGGAAACGATACGTTCCAACAAATCAGAAGTAGAGACGCCGGGTGTACGACGGGTCGGGATAAACTGGCCTGGATATGACGTCCATCAGCTCAATCAACGCTGGCGCCTTTGAAACAATGCCTCACCCCTTGCCTTCACGAATGTATAAACATCACCATGGCCCTCGGCGGCATACGGCTGCTCGTCATGCGCGACATAGTCGATCTTCCATTTGTCAAGAAAAGCGGCATCTAGGATCCAAGGGCAGTCTGGAATGACCTCGTCAACCCAGCGACAATGTCGGACGGCTTCACATCTAAACGATATCAGTGATGCAAGATACCATTCCCGGGAATAACTGACCGCTCCGGGTGGTCCATGACGGGAGGAGCCTTGTATGCGGTGACGTCTTCATCAGTACTCACGCCAACGAGGAGATAGACGTTTGAAAAGGAAAGCTTTGCCTGTCGAAGTTGCAAAGCATGGCTAGTGTAGTGAGAGTCAGGTACAAACGCGGGCCAAGTCGGATTGATTCGCACCCAAAGTGGAAGAGATCGTACACCCCTGACACATTTCTCAGTACTAGGTGTGGAACAGAATCGCGATCTGTCTCACCGTCGGCAAAAATGCGCACTGGTCTATCAGTGGGAGGTGGATTGGTGTAGTACAGCCGACCGGGCTCTCCGTTGATCGCTCTCTGGACAAAAGCCTGGATGTCTTCGGGTGCGAGCGCAGCGGGATTGCAAGGAAAGACAGCATTGTACGTCGGGGGCTCCAGAACCAAAGCCTGTTGGGCATTCGGTGGCGGGGTCGGGTGTTGGGACGTGGAGGGAGAGTGTGCGTTATCCTCGATCTGAGATGTCAGGGTCGATGTCGAGGAGGTGTGGCGCAAGCTGGGGTATAGGAAGCCTTTGGATGGCTGATGCTGACCCGCGCCTGCGGTTATGCTGGATTCGACGTCGCCGTCATATGTTTGAGAGTCCGTGCCGTCGTCGGAGAGCATGCTCGATGCGAGCTGATGCCTGGCCCGGGACGAGAGCTTGGACGTGTGCGGGGCATTCGGGGCACGGTTTGTGCGGATGGAGACGGGGACAGAGACGGCTGATGCGCCGTCGTCGGTCAACGGGTCGTTGTCCTCTTCTGAGCTAAAGAATGATGAGGGAGACGGGTCGAGGAGAGACGAAAGGAGACTTGCGCATCGTAGGTGGGGGAGTCGATGGGGTGGGGATACTTTCCAAAGGAGCGCTTGGAGTGGAGCGTCTTCTTGTGGTGGTGCAGCAGATCCGCTGGGGAGTCCATCGGATGGTCGATGCTGGCAGAGTTGTGGTGCTGTTTACCGCTACTTTGTCAATGTCAGCACTCGCCGCCTCTTTGCTCGCTTTCGGTGCCGTCCTCGCCATAACCCGTCCCACTGCCTCGCAGGACTATGCCCTCTGCTCTCCGGGCCGTAAAATATACACAGTCGACACCGCCCATCCCAACGTCGAGTGCATCGTCGTGAGCAACACCACCATTGCAGATGTTGGCGACCTCGGTGGGTGCCACTCCGTTCCCCTTCCTCTGCTCTCTGACAGGACATCATGATGCAGTGGACGTCAAGGCACGCTGGCGCAAGCGTCATACAGTGATACCACAGAATCTCGCCAGCTTTCAGATACCACTGTGGCCACTCGACTTTTGGCAGCCCTCGCTACCCATTTCGTTCTTGGAAGACAATAGCATCGTTGTCCCGGGCCTCACAGGTTGGGCCCCTGATGTACCTCGGACCAAGCGCGACGCTGACCGTCGACAGACGCCCATGCCCACGTGTTGCAGTACGGCGCCGCGATGAATCTCGACCTTACCGGTTGCAAGTCAAAACAAGGTATTTGCTCGAGTCTCTCGTGCTTCGTGAACCAAGCTTACCGAGCGTAGAGGTACTGCAGCGAGTCGTTGACCATGTCAAGTCACACCCCGATATTCTAGCCGATCCATCCCGCTGGATCGTGGGTATGGGATGGGACCAGAATCTGTGGTCAGATCCAGAGTATCCCAGTGCTGTCTGTATCTTCCTTCTTGTTCGGTCCTTTCCCTGTTTGAACGATTACAGGACGACTTTGACTCGGAATCTCTACTTAGGGGTCGTCGAATCTACCTAGACCGTGTTGATGTGCATGCGGCATGGGTTTCCAACCGTGTGCTGCAGTTGATGGGTGAGCTACCCAACGAGGTAGATGGTGGCTGGATCATCCGCGACTCGTCTGGAAAGCCTACAGGTAAAATTGCTCACATCTTTGAGAACCGAACTCACTCGCGGAATCCAGGCATTTTCGTCGACACCGCGATGGCTATTGTGCCTGTTCCAGCCCCAACGAAAGCCCAGTTGCGCGACTACTTTGACAGAACTGTGAGGGATGCGCACGCCGTGGGCCTGACCTCTATCCACGATGCCGCCACAGAACCCCATGAGATCCAATTTTATCAAGAGTACGTTCTTCGATTATTCATCCCAACATGGACTGATGTCCGTCAAGATATGCCTCGGCTCGGAAACTTCCTGTGCGTGCATTGTTCGCCAAGTTCGTATATACTAGAATCCCCGTAGCTCCGGCTCTACCTCATGGGCCACATCGAATCCGATGAATATTGGGGTAAAAACCTAACTCGCCTCATTGACTATGGCATCGCAGGGCGTCTCAATCTTCGTAGTGTCAAACTTTTCACCGATGGTTTGTCTCACCGAATGTTTTCCAGACTTGTGCGACTAACACAATTGAAGGCGCACTTGGCTCCTTTGGAGCGGCTCTATTAGAACCGGTTCGCATCGTACTCAATTTTGGAACTGATTTTTGATTCAGAGCAGTACTCAGACAACCCATCAACTAACGGACTCATGCGCGTACAACCACAGACATTGTCAGCCCTTGTGAAACAATTCTGGGAAGACGGTTGGCAAGTTGTATGTGTTCAATGTATCTTGTGCTCTTCATGTCGCCGATGACCAAACACCTGCACAGAACATCCACTGTATCGGTGACCGCGCCAATCACGTTGTGCTCGACATCTTTGAAGATATCCTATCTAATTCGGAACATGGAAGTGCAACTGAACGACGTCCGCGCATCGAGCATGCGCAAATCATGACCCTTGACGATCTAGAGCGAGTTGCACGGCTTCAAGGTGTGTTTTGCTTTTCCTTCCTGGTAATTGGGAAGCTAATATACAAGTAGTGATACCCAGTGTCCAACCGACGCATGCGTGAGTTCGTCACACGCTTCGGCCTCTACTGACTGATGCAACCCTCAATCTTACAGGACGAGCGATATGTGGTATGCAGAACGACGTTTGGTAACTGCCACCATACTTAGTTACCGTTTTTCTGAATAAACTCTCCAGGGTCCAGCAAGAATCAGAGGAGCGTACGCATATCAGACGATGATCCAGTGTGTTTGATTCTTTACGGCCCTACTGATCTGGATATTTATCATCTGCCCAAGGACATCCAGCACAGGGGTTCTCCCTCTCGGTTCCGACTTTCCTGTCGAAGGCATCAACCCTTTGCTAGGATTCTACGCCGCCGTATCTCGTCTCTCCCCTTCCGGAGATTCGCCTCATGGATCACAAGGATGGTGCGGGGCCCGTCGTATTGTAATTGTTGACTGGTTCATCGATTCGTGATTCGTTCCAGGTACCCGTCAGAACGTCTGACACGGACCCAAGCGCTGAAAGGAATGACCCTGGATGCTGCCTACGCAGCGTTTGCGGAGGATAAACTAGGTTCGCTCTCGATAGGCAAGAAGGCAGACTTTGTGGTTCTGGATCGGGATATTATGACCGTCCCAGTTTCAGAGATCCTGGCGACGAAAGTGAAGGCGACGGTCATAGATGGCGAGGTGGTCTATGGCAAGCTGTGAATGCGTTATACCCATGCTGGCGCTCCATTTTTCCATCAGGTGATTCCCCGTGTCTATTCCCAACTGTGATATACCCAGTTCCCTGTCGCGTTTGAATTGGATGAGATGGTTAATGTGCTTTGCTAGGGAAAGTCCGCTTTATAACATTTTGTGTGTGCTGTGTCAGCAGGTAAAACTATAATATGCAAATGGGGTATAGCTATACCGCACGCATGCTAAACTGCACTCTCAAGTCCAGCCTTGCTCACCCTCCGCAGCGGTTGCAGCGTATTTTCGTCGACTGGCGCCCTGCGCATGTGTCGATAACGTCCCTCCTTATCCTTGATCTCCACATCCTGACCAATGGCGACCTCCCCCACATCTTCCGGATCTTGCACCGTAAACATGGGAGGTAGACTCTCTCGTACGTGACCCGGTCTCCGACTCTGCGCGGCATACCCATAGTTGGTTTGTGGGTCTCCTCCTCCGTTGTCTCCCTGCCCTGGGGTGACAGGCACCACGCCGACCGATTTCCCGCCGAGCTCTTGCTCCTCAAAGGTCATCAGTTCCGAGACGAACCCGATGTTCGGAGAGATCCCCTTGCGGCGCTCGAGGACAAAGGCATAGGCACGCGAGAGCGTCCAGTGATTCGCATGAATGAGGTAGGCCATCACGGCGGTCACAGAGCGCGACTTGCCCGCTTTGCAATGCACATAGGTGCTCGCTCCGAACAGACTTGCCTCATCTTTACAAAGAGAAAGGAGTCAAAAATACGGATTGGGGGAGCGGAGCGGTTGAATGCATAATTCCGGTTAAAAAAAAGAAAGCGTAAAGAAAGACGCCCTACCTAGTATCTCACAAGCCTCTTTCAGCCCCCTGGTAATCTGATCCTCTTCGACCGTATCCCTCATCGGGATTTTCACATACCGCTCGAAATTGTCTCTCAGATTGAGGCCATGATCATCGTCACACTCTGCTGCAATGTTTAGTATCCTCTTGATCCCGAGCGACTTGAGTTCCTGCACATGCTCTGGTAGGGTCAGCTCGGGGCCGAGATATAGGAAATTTGGAAGGATGATCGAGACGGTGAAAGTGGGGAACTCGCCCTCTGTTGTGGCTGTCTGGAGATCATCTGGCCGTGCCGTGCTTGGTGATGGCGAGGGATGAGGTATATACAACGGTGTGTCGGGTGTGCGGGGTGGTGTTGGACGGACGAATCTGGGAGATGGGGGTGGGAGGAACTCGGCTGGGCTGGTTGTCCAGCGCGGCGATGTTACGGGGGGCGTGTGATTTGAGTGTAAGAGATTAAGGTGGGAAGGAGATTGTGGAGGGAGATAGAGCGTGTTGCCATTGGGGCTCGCTGAGAGTTGTGATGGGGTAATGGGGAGTGTCACGGAGCGTGTGGGGGCAGTGCGGATGTGGAGACGGGGTAGGGAAGGCTGTTGTTCGTCGTCTCCGTTTGTGGCCATCTGGGTGAGATTTGGCGCGCTTGGACGTCGTGGGGGTGCGGGCCGACGGAACGAGAGCTGTGATGGGGGAGGCGAACCGTTAGCGTCGTTTCGTTGATCCGATGTCGTTGTGGGCATGATCGGCACAGGTGACGGCATGGGCTGATCGATTTCGAAATGTGTTTGGGTTGGGGCGGAGGTGTTGAGGTGGAAGAGGCCCTTGCCCCTTGCGTTCTTCGATGGTGGTTCTGGATCGTCGGGGTCTGGTGGATGGAGGAATTGTGTTACGAGGTAATTTCGAAGACCCGGATGTGATTGTGCAGCTGTTATACCGCCTCGCAAGTAGTGTACGCGACCCTGACCGAGGAGAGACGATATGACGGGGAGGAGGGCCCAGGCGGTGACTTGGAGGTTGTCGATGTCAGAGTCGTCTGTTTCCTCGCCGTGCACGATGACGACGTCGCCGTCCCAGGAGGGGGAGGATGGAAGGGTGTCCCAGCGATGCTTGTCCTGGTCTGAGGTGATGAACTGGCGGAGAGCGGCGAGAGACTGGAAGCCGCTGCCTGGTTTGCGACATCGCTTGAGGATGAGGGATGGGATGGCGATGTTGACGCTGTCGACGAGGTGGGAGGCGTGATATGCGGCGAGGGGACGCGTGTCGAGGACGATGGGGCGCTTCGGCGCGGCGAGACGGGCGGAGAGGACGTCTGGACGCCAGGCAGAGGCGGGGATGGCGGGGTCGGGGAGGTCTGCGGGGCAGCGGCTGTCGTCGGGGGTGTAGTAGACGGGGGATGGGGTGGGCGGGGAGAGCACGGGGGAGGAGAGCTTTGGGAGCGCGGAGAAGGAGCGTATGGGGCGGAGACGGAGATTGTTCTGCACGCTGGCGCGCAGCTTGGCGAGGTCGGCAAGGGCGCGTGCAAAATCGTCGGACTCGCCGTCGATGGAAAGGGTGAAGTCGTTGGCGGGGGAGAGGGCGGCGAGGTGGTCGCTATCGGCGTCGGTGTCGTCGTCGTCGGTGTCGGTGTCGAGGAGGGTGTCGGGCTGCATGGGTGCTTAGCGGGGCTGGGAGGAGGACTCGGTCGTCGTGATTGGCGGTGGGGGGGTTAATTTGATTTTCGCGGGGGG
>JBBPRX010000970.1:0-10541 GCA_038093195.1 Boletus fagicola | reverse complement strand
CCATTCGAGCACATTGACATGGCCAGCCGCACTCGCCATGTCCATGACACGACCAATCTTGAGCGGCAAACCGTTCTGTAGATGCTGTCGCTTCCACCAGTCAAGCACAGCGATGTGGTTCTTTGAACTCGCCTGCTCTAGAGCGGCCTCGGTATATTCAAGGGGGAGACCAGAAGCGGCCCACCAGTCGAGGGAAGTAATCTTTCCGTTGCGCGAGGCATTGTCTATAGCCTCGGCGATAGTGCCTTTTTTCGGAGGGAGTACCAACTCGGGGTGTTGCTCAAAGCCATGCTTCCACCATGCGAGTACGGCGGTGCGACCGTGCTTTGATGCTGTAATCGGAATCAAGTCGTCCCGGAAGACAGACAAAAAGATGGGGCGGTGTTGGGTGAGTAAGAATTCGAGCACGTTAACGTACCCAAAGCGAACGGCTGCAGCAGCACCGAGTCGCGTAGGTGGGTTGAGGGAAGGATCGGAGGCCCGGATGAGAGGGACGGAACCGGTAAGCATGGAGAGATCAGTGGCACATGCGGTGCTCCATTCGTGGGGTACTAGCAGAGAAGTGGGAACCCCGAGCGCACGACAGAGAGGCCAGTTGCCTAGATGATCTAAGATGTCTGCCAGAATCTCGATTGGGAGATCTGGTGTGCGCGATTGAAGCGACCCCGAATACGGTTTTCCATCCTCGGCGGAATCGGAAGATGTCAGACTTTCTACTGATGCGGTTGGGAAGTGATATGTGTGGAAGTCATGTTTTGCTAATCGCGATACCAGCTCTGAATCTGCACCAGACGTGGGCAAGTTGCGAACTTTGAGGAAGAGAACCAATTCTTGGTGGGTGAGCTTGGCGTAAGCGCTGTACACAATGCTTAATGGTCTGTCATAGTTCTGATAGAGCGATTCCATGGAGTGTGAGATTCGAAGAGAAAAAAGGGGACGTTGCCACATACCGCCATATGCAGAATGAATCGTAGTGGATCCTAATAATGTGCCAGTGGGAGTCGGTCGCACGTTGTCAATGTCATACCCAGCTTACCTGTCACGTGCTTGAAACATACGAAACACTTTGGTTGTCGGACAAGTTTTGGATCTTTTGATCGCTCTCCAGTGTCCACCCATCCTCCACCTTGCCATATGTATCTATTGACGTCAGCCCGGCGGTTCCAGTTAATATTGCAGGTATGGCTCGGCGTCCGGGGCGATTCATTTCAGCGTTCCCCAGCAGTGCCTCTCTTAAGCCTAAGTCACTACAAGCGTTTGGCTTTTTTTTTTTTTCACTTTTCAGGCATCCTACTAGGCTAGTACGCTCAGTGTTACTGTCCAAAAACTGTATCCCTACAACCACCTCGTGTCACTGGGCGCTATCTCCGTGACGACATCTACACCAGCGCGGCTAAACTAATTGAGGAAATACTCGTCCACCCGAGCGCTACGCGATACTTATGTTTCTTTGCTAGGTCTTCAAGTATGTCAGACGGATCGGATTTGGTTGGTGGTTTGAACTGATGCATGCGCTTGCGTTGGACGTCATCCTTCTCGACACTGTTTATCTCTGTCACTTATCGTGCCTCTTCGGTCTCCCTTCGATCAGGGCTGGTACTCGTGTGAATAAAGTTCCGGGGTCTGTTTCGATATCCCCCATGATGCCTGCGCGAGTTTTGGGTGCATTGCGGTGATGCGTGGTCGTGCGCAAGGGTTACGCCTTTTATGTCCTCTGGTGGCAAAAAGGTGAGTGGAAGATGATCTGCGTCGTGCCGGTAACTCCGTTTCCTCAATCAGCGCTCAGCATCATGGCGAGTGTTGAGGAAGCTTGGTCAGCGATCGGTATTAGGCGATTCCGAGGGCACCACAAGCCTCCTTCCGAGCGCAAGTACGGTCACAGTGTGAATGGAGAAGCACTGAGAGTGAATGGACCGCAAGGAGCCTGAGGTCGGAGCAGATGGTGTATCACTCCAACGTACGTTACGATGCCAAGCCAAAGTGGTAAATGTTAGAGTCGAGTTTGCATCCATAACCTATAGTTCCTAGAGTAATAAACCGTGCCAGCAGATGCCTATGCGATGACCTAATATCAACGTTCCGAAAGACTACAGTCGATGCATTGTGTATCACAAGGACAATTTGAAAACATCCCATCCATCCGAGAATCTATTACGACAACTCTGTTTGACGTGGTGATGAAGAAAGGAATTATTATAATAAGAAAAAGTATATCCCTTGAGAAAGGAAACCGTAGACATACCTTGCTTGAAGGGGCAGTTGGAGAACTGGTCTTCCAGGTCAGAGTACATGTCTAACCACTGGTCCAGTGTGTTGATGAAGTCGGCATGCGAGACTTCTGTCCGTGCTCCTTTGGTAGTTTTGCCTACCGTGCTATTCCAGAATATCGTAAAACAACCCTCGAGCAAATCGGAAATGGGCTTGTGCAGATCCCCTGGCCAATTATTTTTCAAGCAGTTCAAGAACTCGGGACTTTCAACTATATTGCTTGCGCCATCGGGATGTATGATAGTGGAGTGCTTTTGTTGGCCTATATGCCGCGGATTGCCATCCGCCCAATCAGCATATTCTTGGGGCCAATTTCTCGTATGGGACAGTCGCCCGGACCCAATAGCCTGAACAAACCCACTTTCATCAGCTTTGCGCAACTCTGTATCGGAAAGTGGCCCCGCATAAGAAAAAAAGAACAGCAAAAGCACGTAGAGGAACGATTCCACATCATCAAAGTGCGTATGCCTGCCACCCCAAAGGACGTTGTAGGAAATATAAGGAAATGTCCCCTAGGATACGTGTAAGTTGATGACGACAGTAAATAGCTGGAGTACATACCGTTCGTAGTCCTTTGACAAGTTGAGGTTTCATGTTATCGGGTATGTGAGAAATGGACGACTGTTGCGAGGTACCTCGCTGAAATGGGGCTCGAGGTTTAGCTGGTACAGCTGGCGTAAGTTCCTCGGCTTTCTGCAGGATGGCCATGTCGAGGTCAATCAGATAGCCTCGCTCGTCTCCGGGACGAAGACCGAGAACGATGTTGTTCTCGCTGATGTCGCGGTGCAGAATACCGATCGTCATGAGATATTCATGCCCTTCAATGCCGTTGCATCAACATACCATTCCATCACGACGGTGGACGAGATAAACACACCTAACAATGCACCACGTAATCCTCGTACAAGGTCATGCACACCCCAGAAGTACTTCACTGGGCGCTTCAACTCGGAGACAGAGACCGTCAGCACACGGTTCTCGACGCACAGATTCCCGATCTGCTCATCACTAAAGCCCCTGACGGCACCAAGCGTCGTACACGTCTTGCCATTCCTCTCTACCTTGAACGTCCTAAATATGCGTCAGTGGACCATTTACTAAACTGGATAGGATAGCTTACTTGAGCGGCACGATCAAGTTTGGGTGAGACTCTTTACTCATCAGATGTTCCATGACCGCATCCTGTTCCGCAACACGCCCGAGATCTTGCCACGCCATTTTCAACGCTAGAAGCTTGTTTTTGTCTTTGAGGTCTACGACACAGAACACTGTCGTTCCCCTTCCACGAATTGAGCTGGCCGTGAACAAGATCCCCATACATTCATAGCCATACACCGCGACAGGGAAGAAGACAAAGCGATTCACTTCCTTGATGACGTTCTCCTCGGTCCTGCGTTTCTTCGATCGCGTCCCCTCGTCGCCGTCATTTGTGATTTCAGAGTGAACCCTCTTTGAAGATGTCGAAGATACGATCGCGCGCTGGCAGGGAGCAGCCGAAGCACTGCGGGCGCGAGATCCAGCTTTGGAAATTGCCACTCGTGAAAGAGAATTTGGCACCGAGTACACCTGGCTTTGCTTGGTCCGTCGTAAAGTAGCTTTCGAGGTTGCTGCATTCGATGCGGCCGAATGGTGGGTAACATTGCTGGCCATGCAGGCCTGTTCTTTCCCTTCTACCACCACGTCTGGATTGTGGCCTAGGTCGACCTTATCTGCCAAAGCGAGACCAAGCAGGATCCGTATGAATTCGATGCAGCCACGACCATCCGCAAGCATCAGCTCCAGACGTTCTGTCCCGCTACCCTCTCCACGCAAGAACACCGCCTTGTCCTTTGTTATCGTCATCCCAAGCACATAATAAACCCACGGTTGTGCACGTTTCAGCCCTCGTGCGTACCGTTGCATCTGTTCGACGCCCGCCGCCAGGTCCCTGTTCTTCGACTCGCCGACGAGGCGCGAAGCTGTGAAGTTTACATACCTCGGATCGACGGTTTTGAAGCCATCCGTGAACGCTTCGATAGGCAACAAAAGGAAGTCGGGTCGCATGTCCTCTCCGTCTGGTTCGTATGATAGCGGCATAGCATGATGTTTATCCTCGGGAGCCGCGAAGCGATGGCGCAACCTCGGGTTCGCGACGGCGAGCCTGGGCTTCGCGACTGCATAAGCACGATCGGTGATGTCATTGAGGAACGAGACGAGTTGGTCTTCACTGAGAGGTTCGGCGGGGAACGTGATCCACCTGAATGAGTATGTCTTCATTTTCTGCTTCGCCTTCCCCTTCGCACTTGCCTGCTTCTCCTTGCCCTTCGTGTCGGTTGACGCCCATTCCGGCTCCTCGCCATTGCCTTCGTTATCCGGTTTGATGCAGTCGTGCTGATCAGCGTCCTCAAACGCCTGCTGAATGGCCATTTGAACGTCATCGGAGTTTGGTTCGAGGGGGACCTTGGGATCGTTGTTGTTACGAGGGCCCAACCCTTCGCAAACTTGAACCACCCTATCGTCGACCAATTGGCGTAAAATATCCCTCGCCAGCTCGGTCGACACTATGTGTCCTAAAATGTGGTCGGCGAGGTCATGCATGAGGTATCGTGCCTTGGCCAGCTCGTGGGCAATCGCTTCATCTACGGGAGTGCGCGTATGTGTCTGGCCTGGGTGTCGATTGGATGCTGACTTTTTTGGAGGAGAGGGGTTGCTTATCGTGCGTACGGGCACGACCATCTTGCTATCTTCGTTGTGTTTGCAATTGGTCATGTTTCGCTGAAAGTGTAGCAACGTGAGATGGGAGGACAGATCGAGTAAAACAAGTAACCAGCATACAACTATGTTCACGACTCTTGCGTATTGCGACGCGTCTGTTTCGGCGTTAATGGAATTCGCGGGCGTCATCAACGTTGTAGTGGCCATTTCGCAAAGTGAAAGAACATAAGATAGGAAGGGTGAGTGTTTCTGAGTGGCGATTGGAAAAACGGGTCTTACAGTCACAAGAGCAAGCTTAGTCCGTGTCTTATACCAAGCCTACGCGCTGTGGACGCGTGCTTGCTTGTCGGCACTGATTGTTCTTGATGGAGAGACTTGAATGGGGTCTGATGTGGAATGGCTGTGGACGTCACGCTGTGCTGTCGACTCGGACGCGTCTACCACACGGCGTTACTCGGTTTGGAAATACTACCCCTGAATGTAACCGTGAGCTCGTACAGCAGTTAGCTAGAGTCTTCCTTGGTGACCACGTGTACCAAGATTTGCACTGAGCTTAGTGACCCACAGTTTCACCCAAGATGCAATACGGTACAAAAATCGTATTTATTACAGCACTCAGTCGAAATCAGGAGGATGTATGTGGATGGTTCATCAGTCTCATAGGGTAAGCGTACTACGAATGGATAACCATGTGGCATCCCTATCTCGTGAAATCCGTATATTCCATGAAAATTTGACGCATTGAATGCATGGTCCCGCCACATGACGGTTTCGACGATGACGTCCTTGACTAACAATTAAAGTAATACAGATACCCACGAACAGGACTACTAACTAGCCAATCGTGTATCGTGCTGGACTTCTTGCTCACCATTCGGTATTGACAAGACCCGTCAGAACCGCACAGAATGCAAGATCCTACCTTTAACGTGTTTTCGCGAACAATGTCACTAACCACTCAGGTCCTTGTTCTTCGCCTAGTCAATGAGCCGCGAGGCAGTAAAGTTGATATATCTCGGGTCGACGGTCTTGAAGTTGTCTGCAAATGCAGAGCTGGATAACAAAACAAAGTCGGGTCCCATGTCATCGCCGTCTGGTTCATACGATAGTGCCATAGCATGCCTTTGTCCTTGGGAGCCACGAAGCGACGACGCAACTTCGGATGGGCTTCGGCGAGCTTGGTCTTCGCGAAAGCGAAATCGTGATCGGTGACCTCGTTGATGGGCTCCCCGGGGAAAGTGCTCCACTTGAATGAGTATGTCTCCTCTTCAAGGCCTGTTCGCTTCCCCTTCCCCTTCGTATCCGTAGACGATAGTTCTGGCTCTCCGCTCTTGTTTCCGGTACCCGGCTGAATATAATCGTGCGTATCAGCGTCCTCAAACACCAGCTGAAGGGCATTTTGAACGTCATCGGAGTTCGGGTCGAGAGGCGACCTTGACGTCATTGTATCGCGGAGCAGACCTTTCGAAAACTTCAACCAGCCCGTCATCGATGAATTTGCGAAGCATATCTCTCGCCAACTCGGTCGAAATTATGTGGCCAAACACGTGATTCACGAGATCATCATCAGGATCGTTAATCGCTGCGTCCATCGGGGTGCACGTGTGGGATTGGCCTGGCTGTCTGTTTGAGGCAGCCTGTTTCAAGGGAGACGGGTGATTCTTGGTACGGATGGGCACGACAACGTCATAGTGCTCGCGTGGCTGTTTATTGCCCATATTTCGCTGGAGTCGAAACTACAGAGTGAGGAGTCAACGCAACAACAAGCTAAACGTACGGTTACACTTCGCACGATTCTCACGCGTGATTCTTCTTTTTTTCCAGGATTGGCGGCATTAGCAATGTTCGTCAATGTCGTGGTCATAGCGCGAATGAAAGAACACGGAGTAAGAATGATGAGTCTTTCTGAGTGGCGGTTGGAAAAAAAAATTATACGTCTTACTGTCACAGGAGCAGGCTTAGCTCGCGTCTTATACCCACTTAACACGGTATGGAGTCTGGACGCGTGCCTGCTCGTCGGCGCAGATTGTCATCGAAGCTTGATTGATGAACAATAGAGTCCGGTGTGGAACAGGTTCTTGCATGCCGTCCACAACCAAATTACCTAGTTTGGATATGGCGTCCCTGAGCAACTGATCAAAGTGCTCTCTCTATATATACACCAGACTTTGAGGCGAAATTGTCTCCGGCCTGGGTGGTGCAACCCAGTCTTCCTGCGCAAATTGAGAGCGAATATAGTACGAGGTCGAAGGGCTCGGGGGATAACGGTGGTGTTTTGTGTGACGAGCCACATCGACAAGACTGAGGATACGTACAGGGTTCATAGTGTTGCTTTGTGGAGAGGGAGGGCATGCGCAGTTAAGCGAGCATGAGACTCAGGCTGGCGCTTTTGAGCGCGTCCGCGATTTTATCGTTATCCTAGGCATACGCCATCAGCGCTGACTCCGCCGCTGAGTCAACCAATCAATTTCGAGTCATTCGAAAATCGTTCATTGAGAAGTTTTTCCAAAGTAAGTGATAGGGCAAATATTATCTCAAGACGAAACAATGCATGCGAGTGACCGATAATCTGAGAAGTTTTTCCAAAGTCGCGACTTTGGAAAAACTTCTCAATGAACGATTTTCGAGTGACTGGAAATTGATTGGTTCAAGGACCTCTATGTTGAGTTGACCAAGGCACCACCTTCACTGGCAGTAGCGACATTTGTATCGTTGATACTGGCGTTGTAGTGCACGGAAACCAATGTTACAAGTGAATGGTCTTTCGAATGCACCAGATTATCACTGCGGAAACAGCAAAATAACTGGAGAGTGGAGACTGACCGTAGATAGATTGTTGTGATAACTGTACTACCCGTGCATCAAGTTGTCTGTGGCAATTGTGTTCCCTTCGACGATCAGAGCAGCAACCGGGCCCAAGATCTGCGCTGTGCTCTGCCTTCATCCTCCGCTCAGTCAGACCGCCGGCGTACGGCGATTAATTAGGGGCGTTATTTCCCAAACTAGGTAATTTGGTGGACGCGTCGTGTCGTGAAACGATGGTATACAGCGAACTTGTTCCACACAAGACTCTATTGTTCGTTCATTCAGGACAATCAGCACCGACGAGCAGGCACGCGTCCATATTGTGTTGGGTGGGTATAAGACGCGAATTGAGCCTGTTCCTGTGACAGTAAGACCCATATTTTTTTCTTCCTACCGTCACTCGGAAACACTGATCATTCAACTCATTCCGTTTTCTTTCATTCGCGTTATGGCCACCACGACGTTGACGAACCTTGCTAATGCCGCTAATCCTGCAAAAAACGAAGAACCACGCGCGAGAATCGTGCGAACCATAATTGTACGTTTGACTTGTTGTTGCGTCGACCTCTCCTCTCCTCACTCTGCAGGTTCGACTCTAGCGAAATATGGGCGATGAACAGCCACGCGAGCACGGTAACGTCGTCGTGCCCATCCGTACCAAGAATCACCCGTCTCCCTTGAAACAAGCTGCCTCAAACAGACAGCCAGGCCAATCCCACACGCGCACCACGGTGGACGCAGCGATTAACCATGAATTGGCGAAGGCACGTCTCCTGATGCATGATCTCGCGGATCATGTGTTTGGCCACATAATTTCGACCGAGTTGGCCAGAGATATTCTTCGCAAATTCATCGATGACGGGTTGGTGGAGGTTTTCGAAGGGTCTGCAAGTTCGCGACACAATAACGATGGCAAGGTCGCCCTCGACCCGAACTCCGATGACGTTCAAAGTGCCCTTCAGCGGGCGTTCGAGGACGCCGATACGCACGATTGCGTTCAGCCGTGTACCGAAAACGAGAGCGGGGAGCCAGAATTATCGTCTACGGATACGACGGGGAAGGAGAGGCAAACAGAGACGAAGAGGAAGGGGAAGCAGAAAACGAAGACATACTCATTCAAGTGGAGCACTTTCCCCGGGGAGCCCATCAACGAAGATGAACTGGTTTCGTTCCTCAACGAGGTCACCGATCACGCTTTCAATTTCGCGAAGACCAAGCTCGTCGAAGCGGATGTGCAGTTGCGTCATCGCTTCGTGGCTCCTAAGGACAAAAGGCATGCCATGGCGCTCTCGTATGAACCAGACGGCGAGGACATGCGACCCGACTTTCTTTTGTTACCCAGCTCCGCATTCTCAGACAACTTCAAGACCGTCGACCCCAGATACATCAACTTTACTGCCTCGCGACTGGTTGGCGAGGCGGAGAACAAGGACCTGGCTGCAGGCCTCGAGCAGGTGCAGCGGTATGCGCGGGGCTTGAAACGCGCGCAGCCGTGGGTTTACTATGTACTCGCGCTGACGATCACCAAGGACAAGGCAGTGTTGTTGCGTGGAGAGGGTAGCGGCACGGAACGTCTAGAGCTGATACTCGCGGATGGTCGTGGTTGCATCGAGTTCATCCGGATTCTGCTTGGCCTTGCATTGGCGGATGAGTTCGACCTAGGCCACAATCCAGACATTCAACTCGGGAGCGAAGCACGGACATGCGAGGTCAATACCACTACTTACCACACCGTGCCGTCGAATGTATCATCTTCGGCAACTGCTTCTCGCCTAAAAAGGACCACGGATGAGTCGGTCGCAATTCCGTCTTCTGATGCTTCTGTCTCTCGGGCTCCATCGAAGGCGCGTTCCATGTCTTCTCGTATTCGCAATGCTTCGGCCGCGTCCAAGGCCCTTCCCAGCTCTTGCCGCCTCCGCAGTTCCTCGACTGCATCAAATGCGCGTCCCAGCTCCTCGCGCAATGCTTCGGTGGCTCTCCGGCAGCAGGCAATTACAGCCTCCTCCACGTCTTCGAAGAGAGTTCACTCTGAGCTCGAAGATGATGGACATGAAGAAACAAGGCGAAAGAAACGCAAGATTGTCGAAACCGTCGTGAAGAATGAGGAGCGAGTGGTGTTTTTCCCGCTACGCGTGTACGGTTACAAATGCGTCGGGATCTTGTTTACGTCAAGCTCGATTCGTGGACGAGGAACGACGGTATTCTGCGTGGTTGATCTCGAAGACAAGGACAAGTTGCTGGCTTTGAAAATGTCGTGGCAAGATCTCGAGCGAGTGGCGGACCAGGATGCAGTTATGAGAAAATTGGGGGAGAACAAACCTCATCCTAACGTGATTGTGCCGCTCAGGTGTGCTTTCTCGTTTAATCGGGGAAATGGTATGCTGACGCGGCATCAGGACGTTCAAGGCAGAGAGGGACGGCAAGACGTGCACAACCCTCGGTGCGATCAGGGGCTTTCTCGATGATCAGATCGCCAAATTGCGCGTTGAAAATCGGGTGTTGAGTATTTTTACCTCCGAGTTGAAGCGCCCGGTGAAGTACTTCTGGGGCGTGCATGATTTCGTACGAGGATTGCGCGGCGCATTGTTAGGTATGTGTTGTTCTTGCGCCGTGATGGATGGCATGGTATATTGATGCGACGGCATGGAAGGACACGAATATCTTACGAATATCGAGATTCTACACCGTGACATCAGCGAGAACAACATCGTTCTCGGACTTCGTCCCGGACATGAGCGAGGATATCTGATCGACTTCGACATGGCCATTTTACA
>JBBPRX010000969.1:0-10545 GCA_038093195.1 Boletus fagicola | reverse complement strand
GGTCTACCACCATGAATATAACAAGTGATTCTATTACTTTTCTCCCATGTGAGTTAGTGTAGCTCTCCTCTAGCGCTCCTTACAAGGATGCTGCTTTCATATCCTTCAACAGGTTATGAGCCCTGATGAGCAGCTATCGCAGCGCCCACTGTTGGCAGCAGTGACGAGCACTCTAGCTCACCTGCACGGAGTGCCATGGCAATGTGCAATCACCTTGCTGCATACCGTGGGAACTCTAAAAAGAAACTTTTTCTGTTGCTCTTTAAAATTTTTTCATTATTATTGAAGCTGACGAATCCTATCTTTTAGACTCACCACTACCATGACCTCTGCACTATTCAACGCAGTTCCCATCCTCAATGGAACTAACTACATATGTCGACTGGGCCCCCCTGATGGAGGCCTACTCCATGTCAACCGGTGACTTCTGGATCTACGGAGAAACCAGACCAACCCCAGTCCCTGGTGACAAAGATTCAAAAGAAGAAGTCAACGCATGAGATGTGACTAATGCCAAGGTCCTTGGCTCTATTAGACTCAGGGTCTTGGCCCCCATTCGGGCAAAGATCGGATCTTTGACTACAGCCACCGAGACCTGGAAGGCGATTAAGGACATTTATGGTAAAACCGGAATTGCAAACACTTATTCTGATTTTAAGAAGATCCTCGACACATGCATCCCATCTGATCAACACCCAGGCAAAGCCCTCGATCACCTCATTATGCTCTTCTCACATTTTAAGGAGGCTGACTTCGATATCGCAACAAAAGTCCAGGTCATGATCCTACTGGCCAAGTTGCCCCCTTCGATGGAAGTTGTCACTCAACAACTTGCCGCATCAGACAAAATTGATACAACGACGCTTGACAACCTTCATAAGACGATTGTCCTATCATGGGAACAATGTGCCACACGACGGTCGGGACCTTCCTCCTCCTCCACACCACATCATTTGGCTCGAAAACTCTCTGCCATCAAGCGGAAACCCGCTCCTCCCTCTTTCAACTCACAGCAGCAGCACACACCCCAAAAAGGCAGCAGCAGCAGTGTGAACAATAGAAAGGATGCCCCACACGATAAAAAACAACCCCATGGGAATTGCGGCGGAAAGGGCAAAGGGCCCGCTCACAGCGCCCAAGTCCACTTCACCTCCCTCACTTCTCTCGACGACAACCTCGCCAACATCCCCTTTGCCCTCCCCACCTCTACCAACAACCCTCGTGCTCTCGTGCACACACCTGGTGCTACTCAATATGGCCCACCGGCCAGTTCCAGCACCCAGCGCTCTCTATCATTGGCCCATTGGATTGGCGTTACACCCTCCATTGAAGTCACTTATACTCTCGACATGGTCGCAGGGGGACTTCCCCTCCTCGACCATCTTCACTCCCCACCTCATCGTTCTCTCACCGACCATATTGCATGCACTACATTCACTCCCGCGCCCTCCTCGTCCTCTCACCTTACGTTTTCGCCTTGCCATCTCACCACTTGTGTTATCGCTCCACTCCCTGCACGATCTGTCTCGCCATCTCACCGAGTCACCCCCAGTCTCACCGCTTGTGGTACCCCCACAATGCTTATACCTGCGTCACCACCTCTCCAACCCGCTCTCTCGCCCATGTCCCTCTGCGGCCCTCTCAGCCAAGCAGACAAGACAGGCGAGTTATATGATGAGACAGGCGAGTTATACGATGAGACTGCCTATGTCAACCTCCCCGGCCACATCTCCTACAAGCAAGACGTGCTCAATGGCACCATCACCCTCCCATCTTGTATCAACCCCAACGGCTCTCTCTTGACGCCGTGTGAACGTAAACGTGCATATCAGCATACCCCATGCCATTCCTGGGATGAATACGATGAAACCGAGACCGTCGACATTTACAGCTCGGACATCGACAGGGAGATCGCCCACCCAGCCAGCATCCTCGACAACTACTTCCTCAATGATGAGCGCGGTTATGAGGAAGATGAAGATGACACTATCATGTCAGTCCCTTCTTTTTCTCCCTCCACATCTGTGCTAAACGAGTTACCCCCCACAGAGAATGATTATTTCTCACTCGTAGCACCACATGTATCAGTACTATTACTAGATACCGATATATGTGTGCACTCTACTCTTTTTTCTCAGTGTGCTAGATGTAAGGGAAAGTCAAAAACGACTGATGAAATCGTTTGGACAATTGACTCTGGAGCATCCCTCCACTTCACCTTTGCAATATCAGACTTCGCTGAATATTCTGAACTACACGATGCCATAAATGTACAATATATACTGCAAATGGTGTGACTGAGATCAAAGGAGTCGGTACCATCATACTCTCCATATTACAGGATGATGGCAGCAACTATTCAGTGCGCCTATTCCCTGTATATCATGTATCTGATATAAATGCCAGACTCCTATCTATGGGAGGATTCCTTCAGGACAACATGACTGTGCATGGTAATCCGCAGCAAATGTCATTACATAGGAAATCAGGAGCTGAATATATTCGCTTCTATCCTCGCCACCCAGGTGACACCATTTACACCCTGAAATCCTTACCATATGAAAAGGCTGTTGCACACTTAGGAGTCATATACTCTATTGACTACCAAACCATTCATTGGAGATTCGCTCACCCTTCGCGTGATGTTCTATCCCATGCAAGGAAGCATACTAAGAATTTCCCTACCATCAAATTCCCTAAGAAGGATTCTCTCTGTCCTGGCTGCACTCTAGGAAAGATGCCAAATCGTGCATTTCTACCAAATGAAGCTCGCGCCTCTCATCCTTTTGAATTAATTCACTCAGACCTCAAATCTTTCCCTGTGGACTCCTACAGGAAATTCAAATATCTCATAGTTTTCATTGATGATTTCACTGGCCACACTTGGACTACATCCATGCGCCAAAAATCTCAATCACTATCCTTGACCAAGGACTTCCTTTCCATGGTCAAAACCCAATTTAACTCCACTGTAAAGACTTGGATGTCTGATGCAGGAGGAGAATATAAATCTGATGCTTTCGATGCACTTCTTAAGCAGCATGGCATCAAGATCGCACCAAGTGCCCCTCACACTCCTCAACAAAATGGTCGCGCTGAATGTTTCATGTGCACCATGATGGACAAATCTGAAGCCATGAGACACGAAGTATGCATTCCCCCAAGCTGGTGGGAATTTGCAACCACTCATGCTGTCCACATCTATAATCGCACACCTCTCAAGAGGCTAAATTGGCGCACTCCCTATGAGTTGCTGCATGATGAAACTCCTGATATATCTCATCTCAGAGTTTTTGGATGTGGCGCTTACTGTATGTACACATACCACATGATATACAGATACATAAATAAGCTTGCCCCCAAATCTGAACTAATGACCTATCTTGGCATTGCACCTGGCAATGATCGCAACTACATTTTTATGCGATCACCCAACAACATCCTCTTTACATCTGCTCATGCAATATTTGATGAAGCAATGTTCCCCCATTGCGCTATTACTCCTAAAAAGCACAACACAAGAATCATGCAGGAACCTGCCCCTGATTCAATCGGTCTTTTACCACCGATTAATGACAATCAAGAAAACACCCATCATCCCCATTCTACTCGAAGGGATTACCCAGTGCCCCATGTGGCTGCAAAAGATGACTCTTCTAGCTCATCAGACAATGAACCACCTCTTCCACCACCTGCTCCAAGGACCCCTAGTCCTGTCAGACGTCACATTCCTGACATTCCCCCACCCATTCCACGCCACTCTACGCATGAAAGGAAAGTCCCTAACAGACCAGGAAATATTTATGGTGAAAGAAGACATCCTGTCCAACAATTCAAGGACACAGAGTGTTTATCCCGATGGAATGAAGCAGTAAATGTGCCACATACTCCATCCGCTCCACCTCATCCTGAGCCTAGCTCCTCCACTCCCCCCTTTCAAACTCCCTCAGAGGAACCTGACATTGCAAAACTAGTTCAGGAAGGGGAAGGAAGTGTATCAGAAAAGCTTGCTTATTTCCTACTTGCGAAAGCTATACAACCAGACCAAAAGGTCAATAAACCCCCCAGGGAATGGTCCTACAAAGACATTGCCAACCTACCAAAGGTTGAACGATCCCAATGGGAATCCGCTTGCAGAGATGAACTAACCATCCTCAAAAAGCGAAAGGTTTTCGACATTGTTGATAGACCCACTGACAGAAAGTCATTAAAAATCGCTGGGTCTTTGATGCCAAACCAGATGGCCGTAAAAAAGCCAGACTCGTTGCAAAAGGCTTCTCTCAAGTAGAAGGAACTGATTTCGATCAAATCTTCTCACCAGTTGTGCACTTTGAAACAGTACGACTTATGTTCGCACTAGCAGCACTAGAAAACTGGTATATATCTGGACTCAACGTCACAAGCGCCTACCTATATGGCAAGCTAGATGAAGAGATCTATATGGAACAACCAGAAGGTTTCAAACAACCTGGGCAAGAGCACAAAGTGCTCCGACTCCATCGTGCCCTATATGGATTAAAACAAGCAGGCTTAGCCTGGTGGAACACCCTCAACCAGTCTATGACAGAACTTGGTTTTGAGCGCTTGAAATCTGATGCTGGTATATTCCTCTACAAGAAGAAAGGCTCCAATATTGTAGTAGCCATCATCTATGTAGATGACGCTCTCTTCTGTGGCCCTAACAAAGCCATAGTCGATGAGATCAAATCTCTATTCATGCAAAAATGGAAATGTAGAGATCTTGGAGAAACCAAAGAATTCCTACATATGCGCATCCGCCGAAAAGGCAGGAAAATATGCATAGATCAAACCACTTACCTTGACAAAGTCATTGAGCGATGTGGCATGCAAAATGCCAAAATAGCTCCTACTCCTCTTCCCACCAGGTATTATCCTTCCCCCAATGAAGGAACAGCAGATCCAGCACTTCGATCTCAATTTCAAATTGTTATCGGATCATTACTATACCTCATGCTTGGAACTCGCCCTGACATCACTTATGCAGTCATTGCACTAGCTAGACAGTTAGCAAACCCATTCAAGGAACATCTCAACAAAGTGCTTTATATTTGTCACTACCTTTTAGGCACCAGAGACTACTCCCTTGATTTTGATGGTGACTCTGCCCAAGGCATCCTTGCCTGTACAGACTCTGATTGGGGATCTGATCCCATCACTCGCCGATCCCAAACCGGCTACTTCTTTAAACTGGCAAATGGTATTTTCTCCTGGGCATCTCATGCTCAAAAATCTGTTGCCCTTTCAAGCACAGAAGCAGAATACATGGCGCTCTCCGATTACAGCCACCAAGCCATTTGGATAAAAACCCTCTTAGGAGAATTAGGATATAAACTCAAATCCATCCCTATCTGTGGTGATAATCAAGGATCCATCTTCATGGCTTCCAACCTAGTTACTGACTCCAAATCCAAACATATTGGAATCAGATACAGTACCATTTTGTTCATGAAGCTGTCGCTGAAGGACAAGTCGATCTCTTCTTCATAGAAGGACATGACAACCCAGCTGACATGTTCACCAAGAATCCCATTTTTACCCCCATATATGTATACAGCAGCTTTATGCGCTTTCATATGCTTGCAAACCTACCTAGGTATTTAGCAAGGGGAAGTATTGAACGATAGCGCTCTATAGCAGCTGTTTGATAAGTAGTTTACATATAATACGTACAACACGTACCACCTTAGGGCAAGTATGTACATAGTTACAACTCCGCTTGAACTATACATATATAATACAGTACATGGTCTACCACCATGAATAAACAAAGTGATTCTATTACTTTTCTCCCATGTGAGTTAGTGTAGCTCTCTTCTAGTGCTCCTTACTAGGATGCTGCTTTCATATCCTTCAACAGAACTCATAGCTTGATACCACTGTATCCTGAACTTCTCCCTCTCAGCTGGCTGCACGATAGAACTATTTCAGAGGATGGATGCAACAACTTTTTATCAAAACTATGGTATTCTTATTCTGAATTTCCATATTCCATAACCATAGTTATCTTATTATTCCGCTATTCATATTCTTTGGGTTCTAGACTTACTTTACTTCATACGAGTCTAGATCATGATATCATACCCTTGACCCTTACGGTCTAGACACTACATCATACCCTTTATCCAGGGTATAGGGTATTACTATACATAGTACATTGTACAATAGTTTATCGTCCAATAGCCTTTCAGGGTACAAGGGCATTACCTAGTTAGTGTTAGACACAGCTTGGTTTGTGCACCTTTCTGTATCATATATAAAGGGTCATTCCTGCACCCCAATACAATAGGCTCTTCACCAGATCCCTTACAGTTCTACAGTATCAGTGCTCTCTTGAGGCCACTATCCTTGGTTACCTCCTCGGATCTACTAGAACACCTTTACTTGCTCTGTCAAGCATCTCTTGCTTGTTCCACCACTCTTGACTATCATATGGTGTAAGCATCTCCTACATTGTTCCTTCCTTGCTGTCACCTCTGCCTGGAGTACCTTTGTACTTCAATACTTTTGGCTCAAAAACTAACATATTTGCAACAGAGTGAGACAGTGGCCTTGAGATTTAAAAGTGAAGCACAATACTCTGACAGTCTGACTCATTTTTTGAAATTTTACGTGAACTTTGTGAAGTTGCCAATACTACAGTATACCAGTGTTTACCACAGACCAACAATTCCACTCAGCCTGAGGCTCATCACAAGCCAAGAGAAAGCTCATCTAGCTTCTTCTGATACTTAAGTTGTCCAGAGTGGTGCGCTCACACATAATCAAGCACTGATCAGGGGTATCTGAGTTGTGTTGGCCGACCAGTTCACATTAAACCTGTGTGTAGAGAATTCATCCAAAATCATGCCAGTGGCATCCGAGTCTTGCAACTCAAAGTCAAGTGTCAACTTAGTGATTTCACTCACCTCAAGTGACTCTGAATCAAATCCTACTGGGCCCAATTTGTGCATTAGGGACAAAGATGCCAAGCATCAGGGTCCAAGTCGTCAGTTCAACATACCTACTCGGTCACTCATCCCAGTGAAGCAAAATAAACCTGAACCCCAGGCCCACCTTACTGCAAGTGCAGAGAAGGCCTGAGCCCACGAATGTGCAGTGTTGGGATATCATGGTTACATTGCTGATGCTGACTTTATTGACTGCAGCCGCTATTTGCTCCAACAACTTTCCTGTCCACTCAGATGATGTGATCTCACTCACTCATTATGGGTATGACATTTGTGTGAGCGAGATCGCTATGAAGCTGGGTTTTCACAAAAGTGTTGCCCAAGAAGTATATGAATATGTCAGCAATCTCAGGCAGATGGAGGAGGTCCTTCATGCCATGCAGGAGGCAGCAAAACAATGCGGCGAAGTCAAAATTGGAAAGCTGGTCACTGGTGAAGATCTCAACCAAGACTGAGGTTTGAAAATGTACTACTATATTCACCATGCAGACAGCGAAGCACTTGACATCCTGTTCATTATGATGTACATATGTCTACATACAAAAGAAGTTTGTATAGTATTGACACAACATGAATATGCAATGATGCCCAATGCGAAGCAAAGTGAGTCCGTCGCCATGCAGTACTCCATGTCACCCACCCAAGGCATGATCAGGGCAGGGTATACTAGATAGGTCCTTAAGTAGTTCATAAGCGACCTGGGATAACGGTGTAGGTAGCGAGCATACAATAAGAATTGTCTTCGAGACCACCGGTTGGCGAGACGATCTTGGCAGCATGGTCTTCAATCCCGGGTGGGGTAGGCGAGGATGCCGATGACGCTGGGGACGTCGATGGTATATAGGAGGGTGATGTCATGTCAATGGAAGTGGGGGAGTGATGTACACCGTAGATGGGATGGGGGAGGTGGGGGGAAGACCGATTTGGGTGGCAATAGATAGCGCTGCCCATATGACAATGACAGCGGACTCGTACGGGGCTGCGGAAATCTTGCCGTGGGTGGGGGCATTGACTTCTTCATTGATGGGGGAATGTGAGTGGGATAAGGGCTGGGACCGACGAAGTCGTTGTGAGCGATCTGCTCGAACTCTCGAGGGTGAAGGACCGATGTTGAGCTCCCACCCAGGCTCGAGATACTGACACATTTCTCTTTCCATCCGGTTGGTCTCCCGCGGCTGGAACGTGCGCCGGACGCTATGAAGTGGGGGTAGTTCGACTGTAGAAATCAGTGAGGGGGGGCACTCAGAGCGAGTAAAGAGATACTGACACATTTCTCTTTCTGTCTGGTTGATCGCCCGCAGCTGGAACGGGCGCCGGACGCTATGAAGTGGGGGAAGTTTGACTGTAGAAACCAGTGAGGAGGGGGGATACTCGGAGCAAGCAAAGAGATACTGACATATTTCTCTTTCCATCTGGTTGATCTCCCACGGCTAGAATGTGCGCCGGACGCTATGAAGTGGGGGTAGTTTAACTGTAGAAATCAGTGGGGGGGGACACTTGGAGCGAGCAAAGAGATACTGACACATTTCTCTTTCCGTCTGGTTGATCGCCCGTAGCTGGAACGTGCGCTGGACGCTATGAAGTGGGGTAATTTGACTGTAGAAATCGGTGAGGAGAGGGGATACTCGGAGCAAGCAAAGAGATACTGACATGTTTCTCTTTCCATCTGGTTGATCTCCCGCAACAAACGGATCCTGCCCAGTCGAAGTGGCCGTGTCGCTGAAGGTTGGCAGTGCGGGGATGAACGTTCCGCTCGCGCGTTCGCTTGCCCCTGGGTACCGGGTAGCAATTTTCCGGTGGCCGACGCCGACCCCTGGGTATGACCAATTTTCCCACGACTGAGACCGCTCCAACACGTGCACGATGATCCCCAGAACGAGACTCTACTTTCTCAAAAACACCGAATTAAGAGCATGGTTCAACGACGGAAAGGGCCCCCACTGAAAACCTTGACACTTACTTTCGCAAGTTTGTTCGGGCGTGGAACAAGAGAGACTCTACACTGTCAACCCCCCTCGCGCATATCATGTCCACGTTCCTTGATGCGTTGCATCTCAAGGGATGTATCATGACGCAACACCGATGACTGGCTCCGTTGTCATCCAGACTGCTTACCAGAGGTCTTTTGCTAAAAAGGGATCGAGCGCACATGCCAACGCACTGCGCGCCCCACACGAGGAGGTCAATTCGGCGATGTATCACCCCTCGAGTCAGTCATTGGAAATGCTCACCGGACCGCTATCGGCGTGCTAGCCTTTCCAACCGCGTCGGACCCCACCCTCGAGAGAGGGCCTTTGGCCGTGACCTCGAATGGAGACGGAATCGTTCAGAGGCAAAAGAACCTCCGGAGGATATGGTGAGACCGAAATAAGTGGGACGCCCGGGGATAGGATGTTGTAGGAGAAATGTGCGCGAAGAGAGAATGATCATGCGATTCAGAAAAAGGGGGACGATGAGACGATGGGTATGAAGCGGACGAATCGATGTTGCTTGACGGTGGGGATGGTTTCAAAGTACAGTTACGAGTGTCTTTTTCTTACCGAGATTTGTCGCTGACACCTACGACAGCATAGCGCGATGGGATGCTTACCAGCAACGATTCGAGGAGAACCGTTCCGTAGCACGAGAAGACAAAGTGGCGATACCGATGTACGAGAAAGACAGGTCGACCATAGACATGTCATATATATATTCTCCTCCCAAAATGTAAGCTTTTACTTTGGCTCTGATTCGGGATAACAGTGGGATCCCTCTCGTATGCTCGGATGACATGTAAACCTATGCCCGGCCACTAGGATCTAATTTCCGTACAAGAAATAGAACATCGAGACGCTGACATCTTTGCCAAGAGTTGGCTTACACGACATCCGACTACATTGCTAGAGGGGCATTCTCATCTCACTAGACATTCTGTATGCTTGCAACAGCTCTCATCAACCAGACACTGTCCCTCAATAGCAACCTCCGTGTAATATAGACTTCATTAATGACCGTCGAGTGAATATCCTGGCGAGCTCGATCATGGACGGCCCTGTTAAGATTCATACTGATGTTAACTTGTGAGGTGACACAGACTCGACGACTCCCACGTTCACACACTTCCGATTGAGCTTGGAATCTACGTGAATCGCACGGAATCACCTGGATCAATCCGTCCCGTCATGTGCACCTGAGCGAATACACAACATCCATGCGGGTAAACTGATCGAAATGGCAGGTATCCGGATCGAGATCCTAGCATTGCCTGACCCTTGCTGATGCTGACCCACTGTCAGTCTAACAATCTGAGCCAAAATAAATCATGCGCACCATTATATGGACCCCCTCGGCCAATGGTTGATTATTATCCTGTTGTGCGTAATAGGACGTGAGCTCTCGTGACGAGGTCCACTTCACCAGATAAAAGGACGCACAGGGCCGGCTTCCTGTAAATCCGCAGGACCTTGTCCACTACCTGACGCTTCGTTGGGATTGTTGGAAACAGTGGCCTTTGGGGTCGATTTACGCTGAGTGTTTGAATGAGTGGCCCCATACAAACCCGAGGCACAACGCACCTTTTCGTTTCCAGCATATTTCG
>JBBPRX010000968.1:0-10545 GCA_038093195.1 Boletus fagicola | reverse complement strand
CGCCATTCCATCATAAATTCTCAAGCTTCTCCGTGTTTGCTCATCCCATTCGTTTACCATGGTCTCTAGCTCTGCGGTAGCGTTCCTGACTGCCCTCGCCCTCGCCTATGCCTTGTTCAAGCGTTACACTCGACCATCTTTGCCCAAGATCCGGGGCCCCAAGCCATCCTCGTTCCTCCTTGGTAGTTCCCTCTTGTTTTCGCTCGCCACACTGTTGACGTCGTCCAGGAAACTTGTGCGAACTATTCCAACGTCCGGTCGGTCTAACTGACTTTGAATGGCAAAGCCTCTATGGGGACGTCGTCCGCTTCAAGACTGTCTTTGGAGCAAGTCCGATCGACCACACGTTTCGTACTGGTATCTAACTCTACGTCTTGCTGGATTTCAGGGAGATCAACTTCTGCTCGCCGATCCAAAAGCATTCCAATGGATATTCAACACTGAGGCCTATTCGTATCCGAAACAGCCCAATCTCCGCATCATTTCCCGAATGATCAATGGAAAGGGGTTAATTTGGGCCGACGGTAATTCCAAGTGCTCCACAGTTTGGATTTCTGATAACCGTTTGACAGGCGAGGACCATAAACGGCAAAGGAAGATCCTCCTTCCGGGATTCGGCGCGCCGGAATCAAAAGCCTTCTTGAGCGTCTTCAGGGGATGTGCTGAAGCCGTCAGTTCATGCATGAACTCTCGCCTGTCTTTACCGGTCTTAATTGCAATGTAGATGTGCACCAAGTGGATGGAAGTCATTGGGAGCAGTAGTGACCAGAAAGTCGTCCTCAATGTTCCAATTTGGCTCTCCCGTGGAACACTGGATGCCATTGGCCAAGGTACGTCGTTGTTCCCACGGGATGAGAATGAACCCTCCAACTTCCCTCCAGCTGCATTCGATGTCCCATTCGGCAGCGTCCACAACGATGACCATCCCCTGTTAAAGAAGTACAACAATCTGATGTTAGTTCTCGCGAGCCTTTTCTTCGGATTGTCACATGACTGTATTGTTCCCAGGAGTGACGTTTTCGGCCGTCCCTCTTCACAACAGATTTTCACAACGGCAGCTTCCAAGTATGTTCCGCTGTGGATACTCGAGTGGGTGGCTGATCACGGATCGAACCCTCGGCTGAAACGCGCACGTGAGGCGAAAAAGGTGGTCACGGAAGTGGCAAAGGAAATGGTGCGGGAGAAAACCGAAACCCTATTAGCAGGAGAGGGTGGCCGGGACATCTTCAGCTTGCTTGGTAGGCGATGTTGAATGCCCCTCATCAACGTTCCTGACCGTCTTGTAGTCAAGTCCAACATGGACACAGAGGCAAAGAACAAGATGTCAGAAGAGGAGGTGTTATCTCAGATGCGGTACGCAGCTTGGGTTGATCTTTGCCTTTCGGTCGCTCGCCTGACGACATCAGTACGATTCTGTTTGCGGGACATGAAACGACGTCAAACTCGCTGAGCTGGATCCTCTTGGAGCTAGCGCGGCATCCGAAAATGCAGTCTAGACTCCGCGCTGAGATCCGAGCAACGGAGGTTGCTATCCGAGCACGAGGTGATACACAGTTCACGATGGCAGATTTCGATGTGATGCCTTATACTACGGCAATGATTAAGGTACATGATGTGCTACTCCATGTCGTGCACTCTTTTGACTCACTGTGTGCCTCGTTGACTAGGAGGGATTACGGTATCACCCTGTGGTGCCTCACGCACAGCGTATTGCTGAAAAGGATGACATTATTCCACTTTCTCGACCAATTACCACGGAATCTGGTGAAGTGCTCACTGAAATAGCGGTCCCACAAGGGACGCGGATAGTGGCGTCGATCGCTGCGTACAATCGGTGAGCTGTGCACCTTATATAATTGTCGCGTCGCTTATCAGTGATGATATCCCACAGTATTCCAGAGCTGTGGGGTGATGATGCACACGAGTTCAACCCTGACCGATGGTTGGACGGTGTGGCAAATGGAAAGAAACCCGTGTCCATCGGGGTTTATGCAAACCTGTAAGGCATGCTTGCGCATTATTCGGGAGTCCACTCCAACACCTTTTTTAACAGGATGACATTCTTGGGCGGCGTCCGTGCATGCCTGGGGTGGCGCTTTGCGTACGCAACCTTTTTTTACTATAAATGAAAGATACTGAACAGATCGCGCGTATCTGCCAACAGCGTAATCGAGATGCACACATTTCTGGTGGAAATTGTTGGCAAGTTTGAGATTACGATGACGGATCGATCTGAAAAGGTTCGCCGCGGGGCGTCTTTTGTGATGGTTCCGGTGGTCGAGGGTGAGATTGAACTTGGTTCTCAATTGCCGTTGGCGGTGTCGGTCGCGGCTCGTGAGGACGATGTGTGAGGGAAAGTGGATCGGAGAGATTGTAGATCACCACTATGCCATTTTGTCGTTTGACATATTGATTCCGCGGAGTATGCAAGGCTTTTCATAACGGGGCCCGGTATGAATTCAATGGTGGAGCTCAATAATGCAAGCGAATGCATTCTATTCCTATTCTGGCGTTCGCTCACCGGTGTTGCAACGTAGCTTTTCATTCTGTCGAGGACAGGTCTCGATGGAGCGTGTGGGGGGAGGGGAAAACGGGAAACTGGCGCACCGCAAAGTCGGTCGTGAGATCGTCGCCATAGATTCGGGTGCACAAAGCGTCAATCTTGTGGAGCACTGTGGCGCGAGCCTGAGCGTGTACCACCAAGCAGGCGATTCTGCGCGGTTTTCCCGCAGAAGCGCAGTCGATGGGTGGGGCCTGCAGAAATGGATGCCCCGAATTTTGAGGGTGTCAGTATGGAGTCAGTGCGTTCTACAAGCACCGGGGGTGTGGAGCCCGCCAGCGCCAGCTACGACCTGCCTATTGAGCGGGACTCCAAGACCAAGGTGTGTCTGACGATGGGGGGATCTCCGTTTGGACTTATCCGAGTCACGGCGACATAACAATCGGGCTGGCCTTCATCGCCTCGTCCGCACTGCAGCAGAGAAGCTTAGCGGTATCCGTCCAGCAGCGAGTGCCTCGGAAGGTGCGGCCTTTCATTTACAAATCAAGATTAATTATTCCAGCTCGCCCTTGTACTGATCAGGGAGTCCTCCAACTCCTTAAAAGTCCCCCGTCTCTCTCCAGCCCACGCTATCACCTCTTTCCTCTTGTTCTCATCACCATCATGCTTGCAGAAAACACTCGCACCCTCCCCCCTGTCCTCTTCGCCGAGCTCACCGCTGAAATTCGCGGCGATGTCTATCTCCCGACGGATCCAAAGTATGTGATGCATCCTGCTCTTCGTCTTCGCTCCTGCATCTCCTCTAGTTTCGTACACTACTCCAAGATGTTCAATGGCGACGTCAAGGTCGCGGCTCTGGCTGTGGCGTGTCCCCTCGATGCTCAAGACGTCAGCCGGTGAGTCGCAAGCACACTTCGGGAACACGTGCATCCGCTTCTGACACCGCGCGCTCGCTTCCAGAACCATCGTTTTCTGTCAGAACCACTCTCTCACCATTTCCATCAAAGCAGGTGGTTATGGTACAGCTGGCTGGGCCATCGGTGGCGATATCATCGTCGATCTCAGCAGGATAGTCCAAGCAGATATCGAATCTCCAAAGGACGATGGATCCTTTACCAGCATCAGAGACATGCCGCCACCCGGCAGCAAAGGCAAGGAAAAAGCTGTACCGGACATCTCGGATATTCTATCGAGTGGCAAACGCAGAAGAGACGATGACGCAAAGCTCCGTGTATATGTTGCGTCTTCCGAGTTTGTCGAAACGTTTCTCCATCCCGCAATTTCACCTGAATCTCTCCATCCATCCAATCGCCGAAGATTGGACGCCTCTCTCCAAACCGACGACTCTTCGCCCGAGATTTCTGCCAACTCCAAGATGCCTGGCGAAAGCATTCCAGCACCACCAGCCCCAAAAAACCCATTCGCACAGTCGTCGGCACTAACTCAGAATATCCCGCCCACGTCTCCCCCAGCTCCACCTTCCCTGCATTCACCAGTTGCTGCAGATCCATTTGGATACCTTGATGATGGACCGATCCAGAACCCCCCGCCCGCGCCTTCGACATCTCGACTTGTGCGGTTTTTACCTGGCTCAATGTTTGCTTCGCCGGCATTCCTTTCTTCCACGCAAAATATGCTCACCTATGCAACCCCTATTCATTCACACGCTTATATCACCTTTGGTGCAGGAATGAGGCAGAAAGAGATTGATCAATTCTGTGCCGCGAACCCCTTGGAAGCGCAATCGTTGGCAGGTGGACGCAGCGCTGTGCCGTACCACATCCCATTGTTAGTAACCCTTCATACCCGAAATGATAGTCTGATGCGAATAACCAATTTTTAGTGCCGCTCATCCGGGTGGTTCTGCTGTCATGCTTCTTGGAGGCTTTGGCTTCCTCGGCCGTCTTCACGGACTGAGCATCGATAATCTTGTCGAGGCTGAAGTGGTGCTCGCAGACGGGCGCATTGTGATCACCAACGAAACAGAACATCCAGGTCAGTCCCGTGATGTGACTTGCGCCGGTTCGCGCGATTTAATCGCACTCCAGATCTTTGGTGGGCGCTTCGCGGCGCCGGTCCGGCCTTTGGTGTCGTTACACGTTATAAAGCCAGGGCCTTTCCAGTCCCTGTGGTGTTTGCTGGCAGTCTTATTTAGTAAGATCACCGGTCGTTCACCACCACCAGTATTTACTTTTTTTTCTACCCCCACAGTCGCTTCCACCGAGCGACTGCGCCGTCGCTCATCAAGCATTTTCGTGACTGTGTCAAGGGCGCACCGCGTGAGCTCTATGCCAATGTTCTCCTCACGGCGGGACCTGCCGGTCAAGACTCCCTCGTCGTCATCCAAATGTGCTATGTTGGACCTAGAGTGAAGGGACAAGAATTTCTTCAGGCCATTTCGTCTTGGGATGGTGAACGTTGCCTGCTAAACGAAGTGGATGAGAAATCTTTTCTGCATCAACAAGACAGTGTTGCCCAGGTGCTGAGAGGGAAAGGTATGTCATTAGCATCACTGTTTAAGTGCGGAAGGATATTAAAGAAACCTCGACGCAGCGGGGAACAAGTGGTACATTCGCTCCGCGCTGATCAGCTCACTCCCTGACGATATCGTCAACAAGACGGTGTTGCAGTTCGCGGACACACCTGTTGGCTGCAGTAGGTAGCTTCGAGTTTTTGAATTGACTTTGCTGACGATTAATGGACAGCTTGGCTCTTCGAACTCGCTGGGGGAGCCCTGGTCGACTTTGAGAACAGTAGCTTGCCAAAGTCCCAGCGTCAGGCGGCGTTCACTGTAGCTGCACTCCATCAATGGGACATCGACTTTGAGGATCCACGATGTGTCGAGTCTGCCGAGGAGGTAGGTGTGCCCCAACATCCTTTCTTTTCTTTTACTTTTTCCGTCACTTTCTCACGACATGTTCAACGCGTGAATTTAGTGGATTGCGGAGACCCTCGCCCCTGTCGCCATAGGTGGTCCTTTCCCCAGCGTAAGCCTTTCCATGCTCAATGATGCCGAGGTATCCCAATTCCATGAGCAGTTCTTAGGAAGACATGAACTGCCCGGCCGCGTTATTGCGTGCTTTGGAGAGAACTGGAACCGGCTCTGTGAAGTGAAGCAGGCATACGATCCATCCAACTTTTTCAAGAATTCGCTCTGGCCGCTCAACGCCCAGGGCGAGGTCGTCCCACCCGAGGAACACGAGCCTGAACACGTGCAATTCTGATCGAGATGGGTTTTTTTCTAGGGCTTTACTCGGCCGCTTGCTTTTTCTCGGTTGTTTTTGCCTTCTTTCTTTTTTGTGACTCGACACGAGTATTGGATGATTTCTTCCGAAATGGAAACCATGTTTTTTTCTCTTCTCGCTTCTTCTGATGCGATTGTATGGATATGGTATTGAGCGCCATGGATTGAATTTGGATAATTTGATACAAACATGATGGAACTTCCAAGGAGAAAAAACAAAAAAAAAACACACAAAACGATATACAATCACCCAGTCTATGATTTAATGTCGGTTTCCAAGGCCGAGCTCGATGGCAACGTTATTGGCGGCTAATTGACTGAATGCCTTTCCGTCTTCTCAAAAACTCGTGCTACTATCGTGGTGGACCCTCGCCTTGAATTCAGCCCCGAAGTGCGTGTGGCTGCCATATCACGGACGGAATCATTTACCAAAACCCAAGAACCTGAACCACCATGTTTGTCGGAAGCAGTCAATGTCATTAGTAAGATCCATCGTATCTATCAGTTCCGTGACATACAATACAGTGGGCCCCCCGCCTTTCCCCTTAAGACATTGGGACCCCCCGTTCACATCGGATCAGTGTACAGCCGTACCATGTGCGAGGGGACGAAATGACTCGATGTCGTCTTGTGCAGAGTTTCATGGTTGACCCTTTTTTTTGAGGGGTAGGGCAGGCAGTGTACGCGTTCGCGGATACGCGGGACGAAGGGCATGCTTGAATGAAGGAATGACGATGATGGTTTACTTGGACGTTCTAGAATATTGTGGAAGAAATTTGAAGACGACGATTTAGCTGGACGTTCATGGAATGTCATAGAAATGTGAAGACGACGGTCCACTTGGACGTTCATGGAATGTCATAGAAATGTGAAGACGACGGTCCACTTGGACGTTCATGAAATGTCATGGAAGAAATGTGAAGACGACGATGTAATTACTTCTAGGGACGTTCTGGAATGTCGTGGAAGAGAAGAACGACTGGCTTGCATTTTCATTCTTCTCGTTCTTCCCCTTCTTCCTGTTGTTCCCATTCCCATTCTTCTTCTTCTTTTCTTCTTCGCCAATTGATGGTCAATTATTGCCTTGCTGAACGATGCCGATCTGCCAACCAGACAAAAACGAACTTCATTGCCACGGGCGAGGTCGGAGAAGAGATGGGAGTGAAGACCCACTCGGGCTGCTCGGGGTTGGAACGTTGGTTCATGTGTCTATCAAAAAAAAGGAGCCAACGCTTAGCAGGGCAATGCCATAGCCTTGATCTCGTTCGCGAGCTCCTTGTTTCGGACGACCCGGTTCCAGCATGGTGATTGGGAAGGGGATGGGATACCGCAAACAAGGGAAACGTCCTGCCAGGTAAGGTTGTCAGGGGCCCACAAAACCTCCTTGTGATGGTGCGGTGCGGTAGGGTCCCTTTCCAGGTAGAGAAAAATATATGTATAAATTGGGACTTTTCCTGACCCCCAAATGCCCGCAGTCAGTAACAGCGCAGTACGGCAGTTCCACATTTCATCGAATTGTGTTTGTTAATACAGAAGACAGGCTGGCGTTCTGTTTCCTCATGGTGGGGTATAAGCGGAATTGAAAAACACAGGATACGTTTTAGGATAAAACCAACTGACCAGGGGAACGAGAGAACGTATGTAAAATGCTTCAGCAACCAGACAGTGCAATTTTAGTGGGAGCGAGAGTCCATCAGACTGACTGTTCGTGGTGACCATAAGTGGGAATTCAGGTACAGAGGAGGTGATGGGATTCCGCTCTCCGCGAATGCTGGGACATCAAGGTGTGCCCTGCAGACGAATCTCCGCTCTACCAAGTCCAAATATCCCCGAATGGTAAACGGATTTTCCTAGATGAAAATTTCCCAGACTTGGCCGGCTGCTTCCCAGAGCTGCGCCAAGTCCCGTAGTATAGGGGGGCGAACAGGTGGCGCGAACAAGACACTTTTTGTTCATGCATGACGAATGGCATCAACACGACACACAACTTACCGCATGTTCACGTAGGTATCTATATAATTACGCACCTTTTCACGGTTAGCTCTGATTGGACCGGTCACTGAACTAACCGTAGTGGTCGTTGAGTCGGGAATTGCGCTGAGGATATGTACCCCTGAGGAGAATGCCGGTCTCGGGGTGCCGCTTTCCCCATGGCCCTGGTGCCTGGGAATGTGATGGATAACAGAATTTGTCCTTGTTCTCTGTAGAAGATCAGCGAGCCATTGAAGCACGGAAGCTAATCCCAAGTCCAACAAAAAGAGGTCTGCAACAAAGGTAACATTCGAACGGTATACCAGCTTGATGAATGTTGGAGAAAATTTCGTTGAGAATTTGTTCATCCCAAACCCACCTCGTATTGAAGATGACATTCAATTTACTGTTTGGTGCGTCCGCTCGATCGTGCCGCACCCAACCGTCCGACTTTCATCAACGTCAATTCGGTTCAGGCCTGTTTTTGGCAGAATAAGCTAGAAGCATCATTTCTGAGACTCACCAGCAAGTATTTCTGAAGGGAGTCAAAGGTAGACCGTTCACGAGAGGTGAACAAAACTATTATCGGCCCACGATCGGCTTTCAGAAAACGTGCATGTAAAGACATCCAAGTCATCAATACGGCGGCAAGGCAACCTACAACAACGGTTTCCGCGCAACGAACCATCCTTGAATTTGCTTCTTTTGCGAGCCGTTCTCTGATGAAAAGCCCTGAAACGGGTTGTGGTAAAGTCGTCAAGCAATAAGGTTACATACCGTCGTTGCAGACCTATTTATATCTCGTGACGGTATGATACAGATATAGAAATAGCATCTTTGAACCTAGTAGAATGAAGCCTTGTTACTTACCATGACCCTGCAATTTTCTTTGGTACTCCCCTTTACCCGTCTGCCCTCTTAAAAAAAAAAGAGTTTACATAAAATGAAAACTCACATGCATCCCACAAGGCTGACTCCACTGTTCGATGATCTTTTCTGGTATAGATTATCAGTCGGTTGTTACTTACAACGGGCTTGGGCCGTGGGAAGATGAATGTGACAATTTGACAAAATGCCTAAGTAGGACCCACTTTAGAAGGGCCTTCATTCATTCACCTTCAACACTACAGAGCTCCCTGATGACCGGTTGATCAACTCAAACACGGTCCGCCATGGCTAGTGAATGCCTATCTATCCAATCGTGAGTAGCGCCGTAAAACATGGAGTCATGCATCGCCTCTCCCGTGATGCCTGATCGCTAGGTAAGTAGGTCATGCCAGTGAGAGCTCGTCGTTCTCTTCAGGTTGTAACGAACGTCAAATAAAGCGCAACAACTTTGGGCTCGAACTCTGAAACTGTCATGACCACTGTTAAACCACAGCATCCGTGGCAAATCCCACCACGGGCCCAATTATCTGATCAAATTCATTGATAGGTATCGGTTTTACATCAACCCATTCTGACAGTCCATGGTCAGCGGGCTTAAAAATCAGGCCGAGTAGCCTGTATGTGTCTCCACCTCCAGTGAGTGCTGCAACAAATACATTCATGTGATACATGACAAGGCTTGAGTCATTCGTGGTTGGTTGTACATAAGTATGCATGTCAAAGCACACATCTCGCGGAGTAACAAGATGCCCATCAATCACAAGTTCTTAGAGAGATAACATTCACGACCTACCTACAGCATGATATCAACGAGATACTGAAGCTTGTCTCGCCATTTTCAGCTTGAATGTCAGCCGGTCAGTTCAACTTGAATCAGGTGAAACGTCGTATCGAAGCACTGCCACTTCAAATGACAGTACTACCTTCAACAGATTCATTGATCCGACCAATTACAACCATTCACACGCATGCGATAGGACGATTAGTACTAGGGGTGAGTTCAACAGCTCAAATACGAGAACACAACAACCCATGACAGGCTAATATATAAACACACACAAATACCATGACATCGAAACATTTCATCAAAAAGGTTTGTTTCATGAAAGCACATGCACGACACGCACCAAGTCAGCATCTCTCGAGCAGCATTGTCACGCACTACAATGTTTAACATTCCTGACGAAGTCTTTGGTATGATTTATGAGTTCCGTGATATATAATAGGCTGGCCACTTCACAAAAAAGGGAATTACCAGATGAGTCTTACCAATAAAAAGTAAAACGCACAACTTCACTTTCGGTTGACCGAGATAGATCTCGCAACATTATCTTGACAAGGTTTCTCCAGACTCATAACTGTGGGAACCAACTCATCACGGAGACTCCTTCCTTTTTTGGGTGGTGGCTACATTCGTGTGGTAGGCATTCAGCAAATACAAACACCGTCAAGCAAGGTTTTCGCCGACGCGGCAGTCGGCATTTCCAAGTATTGAAGCTTGAAGTATAACCTGAAGGTTTGAGTTTAACGATTTATGTAACGTTCAGTGCATTCCGCATATGATACGTCACGTTCAAGTAAGTTCAATAGTCCATGCCAGTGGCAATGCGGACGCGGTGCATCGAAACCATATTTTTTAGAGTTTCGGGAGTAGAGCGTACTACATCGAGCCGGCCGCGGAATCGGTTGCCCCTCCGGGCCCGTGATCGAGTTTTCTGGCAGGCGCTGCTGCTAAGCGATAAGGCGTCGCGATGCAAACGGTTTGACTGTCCTAGACCCTTGCGCGCGCACGCTCTTTCCAGCCCTTCATCACGGAAAACGCCTTTTGTTTGTTTACTTTCTTGACTGCTATTAATTACACCGTCGTGCCAAATTGACCTCAAAAAAGAAAAAAGGAAAAAACCTCATGTACAAGCTCTATCAATTCGATCCTTTGTCAACG
>JBBPRX010000967.1:0-10548 GCA_038093195.1 Boletus fagicola | reverse complement strand
CCAGACCGACTCGCTTCCGGAATTCTTACCAAGACGAAGCTCAGGCCTCAAGTCAGCCCTGGTTCAACATACCTTACCCACGTGTCTCATCTCATCTTGCTCACTACCTCTGCCTCGAGTGTACATATGCATTCCTCGCTTAGACATCCGCAGCAAGTTTCATCCAATATCGCGTCCTTGAGAATCACACTATTATACAGGACTTCTTGATGCGGATAACTGCCGCAGTCTTTTACGCTCCATTTTATAGATCGAATTCATTCACTGACCCCCTTTATGTATGCTTTTGCGATGAAGAACGATATAATCGAGTTCCTCATCAGTACTGGGTATGAGAAGGCTCGTGTTTCGAATTTGATTCAAACATGAATGGCATCTGAGCTGACATTTAATCCAGCTCAATTGTCTTCATCGTCATAAGTTGGACGCTTGAGGTTGGATTGGGGCAAACGTCCATGCCCCATCGGTTATAGTATGCACTAACCATGTGCATGGGCAAAGTTCATCTCAGATCGGTTTGTGTGTGTTTTCACAGTGACATATCACATAAATGATTGCCCAGGCTGCTGTATGTTCGCTGGGGCCCATCACCCTTCTGGGCTGCTTCAACCTTCTCGGTTTCTTCTCGATATAGTCACTCTGTCCGGACGAAATCCTACAACCTCAACCAACGTCACGATGGCCTCGAGGTCCATGGTGATCGGATTCAAATATTGATCCTGTCTTGCTCGACGCGTTTAGGCGCAGTCCCTTGATTAATTTCGACGACGAAGACGGGAAAATATGAGTTATCTTATTGGGCAAACTTTGGTCACGTTTTGATCGGCGAATCCCCTCACCCCTATTGCGCCGCAACCCAAATTACCTGTCCGTCCGATCAACGCCTTGCCTCATGTACGGACGCATTGGTCACCAGTCTCAATTCAATGCGCCATCTTGAACGCCACTATCAGATATTATGTACCCAGTAACTATTTCGGCCATGCCAAGATTCTAACTATCCTTGTTCTCACTCAGGCATCTTATAGTAGCCACACCGCCCATTGCTTTATGTAATTGCACTCAATTCTTGATGAACGTCAGCCACTGTCTATTTGATAGTTACTCTTCAGGCGCTCTACCACTTGATCTTAACCTCTCAACATGCTCACGGTTGTGGAGATAGCGTTTCGCGGTGTACTTTTTGTGCTGCTCGCTGCACTATACGTCGCTAAACGCAGAGGGTCCAGGCACCCCAGCAGCTTCCCCTTCCCTCCAGGACCCAAAGGCTTTCCGTTGCTGGGAGCCGTGCTGAGCATTGATGCTTCCAAGCCATGGTTTACTTACTTTAAATGGCGAGAATCATTCGGTGGGTGCCATGTTCAGTGTCGTCTCGCAAGCCTAATCCATCCCAGGCGACCTCATCTACACACGCATCTTCAATATGGACGTACTCGTGATAAACTCCGCAGAGGTAGCTCGTGATCTCGAACGTCGGTCAAACATATACTCGGATCGGCCAAAGTTCGCAACAGCAGAACCGTAGGCCTCTTTCTTTTTCTCTTTCTCGTTGCCTCTTCACACGTTGATTTATCAAGATACGGGATAGCAGATGGTACCCTGCTCATGCCTTACGGGGACACGTGGCGTCTGCACCGCCGCATTTACTATCAAGCGCTGAATGTTCGAGCTGCTCTGAGCTATAGACCGATACAGTGTGCAAAGGCTCGTCAGTTGATCATCAATCTTGCCGAGGATCCACGGCATTTCTCTGTACATCTCCATAGGTTCGTCTCGTTACTGATCATTTGTGAGGTCATCGCTGAGACATCGTCCAATTTAGCTATTCTACATCGATTATCATGTCAACTGTGTACGGATATGATACTGCCCCGACAAATGATCCCTACGTTGAGTATGCAGAGAAGGGTATGAAGGCAATTACCAAAGCTGCCGATTCAAAGAGAGCTGCCTTGCTCGGAATGTTTCCATTCCGTAAGTCTGAACACATGAGTTATTCTCTGACTGAATCCTTCAAGTCTTGAAACTACCTACGTGGATGCCGGGCTCATTCAAGGCGGAAGCGGCAGAGGCAAAGTCTTACGCGACTGGTTTTCGCAAATTTCTTTTTGGGATGGCATTAGAACAAATGGTGTGCATTTTCTGTTGTCTCCCAACTGAGTGGCTTTCTAAAACTTCCTCGAGGCATCTGGGACGGGTGCACGTTCGATGATTAGTGAAGCTATCAGGAGAAATGAGAACAACGGAAACTTTCCAGAAGTAACTCTTGCCATCAGGAACACTTCTTCGGTTGCATTTGGCGGTAAGCATTCGTGGAGAGTATATTAACCTACGTTGGCTCATATTCAATACAGCTGCATCGGAAACTGTGACTTTGTTCACGATGCTTTGTTGTGAAGCATCTAATAAATACAATCTAGACGTCAGCTAGCTTGGATGTGTTTGTCCTCGCTATGGTTCTGTTCCCAGGGGTCCAGAGGAGGGCACAGAGGGAGATAGATGCTGTGGTCGGTCCTGACCGGTTGCCGGGTTTCAGCGATATTCCTTCTCTGCCTTTTGTCGAGGCCGTCCTGCGGGAGACCTTGAGGTGGAATCCTGTTACACCGTTGGGTGAGTTGTAGCAGTCCCTTTTGGTCCATGCTAATTCTTGTGCCCTCGAAAGGAGTGCCTCACGCAACTACTACCGAAGATGTGTATGAGGGTTCATACATCCCGAAAGGTCTGTTCTCGGATGTACATAGGTTGCCCCTTCACCGATCCTAACCACTTGGTGTAGGGACCACGGTATTGGCCAATGTGTGGTGGGTTCAGATTTGTGAGTCAGTGGTCGAACCTCTGATCACCTTTACAAGGGGCCTTGCTCACGACGAGGAAACCTACCCTGAACCATTCGAGTTCAACCCGGAACGATTCCTTGAGGAAGATGGTACACTCACCGAGGGTGGCTTTTCATTCGCTTTTGGTTTCGGACGAAGGTAGGCAACGAATTTCTTTGCACGTGATCTGAACCGAACAGTTATAATACAACCTCAGGATCTGCCCTGGACGACATATTTCCCATGCGTCGATGTGGATCGCTATTGCCTCGATGCTCGCAACGTTTGATTTTTTGAAAGCGCAAGACGAGAGTGGGAAGGAGATTGATTTTTCGCCTGAGTTCACCCCTGGGCCCGCGATTTCGTGCGTACCTGTCTTCGCTTCACGGGGCTCCATTCATAAATTCCAACGACCGACAGACGACCTAAACCCTTTCCGTGTCGAATTGTTCCCCGGATCTCTCCAAGGGCAATCAGAGAACGAGCGACGCAAGAACTTTGAGTTCTGCTCACGACTGTCCTTTTTCCCCAACGTTTATGACAGTGTCACGGTTCTCACGTTTCAAGGCGTATGGTCTTGCGATGGATTGGTATGTATGTGTTATTAGGTCGAGGGAGTTTGACTGTATCTGGATATTCGGAGTCCTTGCATGTGCTGCGATTAAGAATGGCACGATGCTATTTTTTCTTTCTTTCTGCGTCTGATCAAAGACTCGGGAGTAAACAGCTTCAAGTTGCGCCGCGGGGTGCGATTGACGACTTGACACGTTGATCCGCGCGTTTACTCATTCCTTGCCTCTTTCAAAAACCTCCGTTCGAATGTTCATGGCAGTGACAGTCGTCTGCTATTTTTTTTTTTTTGCCTTTTTTTTTTTTTTTTCGAATGCGTCAAAGACTCCTCGGAGTATGTGTATGTGTACACGCTCGCACCGCGGGTTGCGGTTGTGACACTTTTGATCCGCGCGTTTGATTATTCCTTGCCTCTTTTCGAAAACCTCTGTTCGAAGTGCTAGTACAGGATGTGTAGTACGCGTGTGGGCGCTTACCGGCACCGGTCGGGTGACATCCGAACTGAGTTGTAAGCAAGTGCTTGATCGGCCTCTATGACACGGCGCCCCGGCCCCCGATCAATAGATCTCCGGAAGATCGATCGGGCACTGCTGCGCCCAACACGGAACAAAAAACCAAACCACACAAGCAGTACTAGTCCAAGGAGGTTCAAATCTCCGGTATGCCGCACGTCGCTCGAAAACAGAATGTACTACGCATGTATTCTATAAAACAGCCAACGGCGATGAAGCGGTCTATAAGTTATGTCTATGAGTCTATGTCTAGAGTTAAATACGTATTATATAACTGGTCCCGGCCATCGACAGGCGCATTCGTTCCATGAGATTGGAGAACGACTTAGGGTAATCTATGGTGTCCATCAAATTGGAGCGATAGCGACACGGAGCTTATCAGGATCCGATGCAAATGCCTTTATTCACGGCTCACGTCCCTGTAACATGCATGGCGTTAGCACGCACCGCATCAACAAAAAATGGAATGAGCAAGGCCAAGGACCGGCAACGATCAGACCCGAGATACGCTCAAACAGCGTCGGCGACAATGCGCGTACTACAGTTGCCTAGAAGCACGCAGCGCCATGCCAGAGCACTGCAATAGCTTGTGCCACTGCGCAGCCATCGCACACAAGGTGGAGGTCCAGTCCACCCAAAGGAGTAGGATACCACTGAATCCCAGGATTCATCATGTCACTCACCTGCCAAAGAACTTGACTCGCATCCAATCACCAGCGACCAAGGCCCGGTTCCGGAGCGAGAAGAGCGTGCTTAGATACGCACTACGCCAGAACAAATATGTGGCCACGCCCCCGCTGGCCCACTGGAACAACATGCATGAGAATTAGATAAACAGAAGCAAGACGACACACCTCTCGGCCGAATATGGGCAGATCAGCGATAGCCTTGTCAGAGCCGATATAGCTGGGAGCACCGTCAGTGCATGTGAGACGGAGCGTGATCGAAACTCACGCCAAAGACCCTTGGTGACTGTACTCGAATGGGTTCAACCGTATCTTGCCGATCTTCTTCTTGAGCTTTTCGACGCGTTTCGTTGTCTCGTCAAGTCGTTCTCCATCCTTTGCAGACGAGAGCGTCTTGACCTGGTCCTCCAGAGCATCGCGTTGCGCAATCAATTTCAGGATACGCGCGAGATAAGCACCCTGCTGAGAAGCTACTTGGGCTGTGGGGGCATACGAGGTCGAGGTACAGTCTCCGAGGGCAAAGACGGAGGGTGACCCGAGCATTCGGAGGTGGTCTAAAGTTTGTGAGGACAGGATCTGGTCGAAAACATGGGGAAAAACATACCATCGACGGAAATGCCCCTCTTGTTGGTCTGGTTGTTTGGCAACTTGGCCATGAGATTCTTTGTAACGAGTCGACTGGTATTTCCAGCGGCCCAAACGACGAGGCCACAGTCGACTTGTTGTTCTGGTGCATCTTTTGGCTTGAGCGTGACGGAGGTGGGACTGACACCTTTGACCTAGTGGATGTCAAGAATGTGCCTATAGGAAAAGAAGGGGGGTGTACCATTGTTCCGGTCATGATATCGATCCTGCTCTCCTTGAAGGTCTTTTCGGTGTATGTGATGAGCTCTTTGCTGAACATGGGAAGGACGCTGGGGAGTGCTTCGACGAGCGTGAGGCTCATATAGGGATGAAGTTCGGGGTACCAAGACTTGAGGTCTTCCTGTTTCAGGTGAGCAAGGATGATAGAGTTGGGAAGGCAGATGACGAACCTCGAGGTAGTCGTGTAGTTCACCTGCGACCTCGATGCCGGTGGGACCGCCGCCTACGACGACCTGTGGGCAAGGTGAGGCGAGATAAGGGGAAGGATGATGGACATACCATGTGCAACAAGCGACGCTTTTCTTGCTCGCTGGTACCAGGAAATGCGGCAGTTTCGACGCAATCCAAGAAGCGTCTTTTCATCTGAAATGGTGTGAGGGGAGAGAGTGTGTGTGTGGCGTACGGACCTGTTCTGCGTCTGCGATTTCCTTCATGAAGCAGGCATTTTCCTTTACGCCGGGGATGCCGAATGTCTGTGTTTCAGCACCGACGGCGTATACGAGATAGTCGTAGTGGATGGTGCTGGTTGGCTCGAGGGGACGGAGAGGGGACGAGTCTGGATGCGGGTCAGGGAGAAGCGGTAGAAGAGAAAAAGGGAGTACCTGTAAAGGTGACGGTCTTGTTGACGGGCTAGAGAGAGATGAGCAGCAAAGGATGAGAGCGAAGAAGGGACATACGTCGACGTCTGTTGCTTCTGCCTCGATGACGGAGACTTCTCTGGCCTTGTGGCGGGTGATGAAGCGCGTTGCTGTAGGAGATATGAGCGCGATAAGGGATCAAGGAGGGGACATACGCTGTAGAATCGATTGGGCGCCGAGGGTACCGACTGCGACGGAGGGGAGGAGGGGGGTGAAGAGGAAAAAGTTTTTGGGGCTGATGACGATCTAAGCAAAGTGTGAGCAGGGGAAGGGAGGGGAGAGGCGGGGACGGACGGTGTTGTAATTTTCAGTGTCGAGATGTTTGAGAAGGCTGGTTGCACCCCAGCCACTGCCGAGAACGACGAGGGTCTTTTTGTCGGGGTCGAATGGGAGCTGTGGGCCGGGATGGCGTTCCTTGTGGGAGACGTAGTAGAGCGTACCGGTCGCTGGCAAGAGTTAGACACGTGCGCATCGCGGGGGGGGGGCAAGACTGACCAGCCACGACGGAGACGAGAGAGACACGGCCGACGACCTGCAGAAAGCCGCGCCATCGGCTTTGGTGCTGGGGGACGGTTGCGAGTGCGCGAACGAAGCGGGCACGTTGGGCGAGACGGCGAGCGAGCATTGTAGGGGGAGGGGCAAGAGCGAGCCGGAGATATTTAAGTAAACGGACCGGATGACCCCGGGATCTCGGAGGGGAATCTCGGATTCCGGGTACAAATACCCGCACGCGCGACGACGATCGAGCAGCCATGTCGACGCACAAGATCGCCATCCTCGGCAGAGACACGATCCACTGCGGATTCCACCTCCACCACCACATCGCAGAGACCCTCCTCGCCGCCCTCCCCGCCAACGCCTACGTCCTCGTCACCGACACAAACATCGCACCCCTCTACCTCCCCCTCTTCACCGACACCTTCAACGCCCACATCCGCGACGCATTCCCCGACCCCGACACCGCTCCCCGCTTCATCCCCCATGTCATCCCGCCCGGCGAGACAACAAAGTCCCGCGACGGCAAGGCCGCCATCGAGGACTTTCTCCTAGCACAAAAGTGCACCCGCAACACCGTCCTCATCGCCCTCGGCGGCGGCGTCATCGGCGACCTCGTCGGCTTCGTCGCGTCCACATTGTGCGTCTCCCTCCCCTTGGCTTTCGCGTCTGACTCCTTTCAGCATGCGCGGCGTCCGTGTCGTCCAAATCCCCACCTCCCTTCTCGCCATGGTCGACTCCGCGATCGGCGGAAAGACCGCCATCGACACCCCCCTCGGAAAGAACCTCATCGGCGCTTTCTGGCAGCCAGAATACGTCTTCATCGACGTCGCCTTCCTCGCATCCCTTCCAAAACGCGAGCTTGCAAACGGTCTTGCAGAAATCATCAAGGTCCGTCTCTTCCCCCCAATCGCCGCGCTCACTCATCGCCCCACAGACAGCCGCCATCTGGGACGAAGACGCGTTTGCCCTCCTCGAGTCATCCTCTGCGACACTCCTCGACTCCCTCGATGCCATCCATGCCCAGTCCCTCGCCGATCTTGCCTCCCACCCCCTCCTCACCCTCATCATCTCTTCCGCCAACACCAAGGCCACCATCGTCTCCTACGATCCAAAGGAAGCTCACCTCCGCAACCTCGTCAACTTTGGTCACACCGTCGGTCATGCCATCGAAGCCTTCCTCACTCCCTACCTCCTCCACGGCGAGTGTGTCGCCATCGGTATGGTCCTCGAAGCCGAGATCGCCCGAGGTCGTGGAAGGGAAACAGGTCTCGGTCAGGTCGGTGTCGGAAGACTCCGTCGTTGCATCGACTCCTACGGCCTCCCGACCTCCCTCACACACCCCCTCGTCCTGCGCGCCCAGGCCCAGGCACGCGCCGCATCCGCTCCCCCGATCACCATCGACGGCCTCCTCGATCGCATGGCCATCGACAAGAAGAATACCACTTCAAAACTCAAGAAATTCGTCCTCTTGTCTCGCATCGGAAAGACTCACGAACTTAGAGCAACAGGTATACCTGACGAAGAAATAAAAAAGGTCCTCACAGACGGCGTCACCGTCATCAGCGGTATCCCAGCCGGCTACCTCAAGCCATCCCTCCCCACCCCGTTGTGGGAGCTACCAGGCGCGGCAGAAAAGGGTCCCTTGCCTCCCCAACTCCTCCCTTCACCACCTGCCATCACCCCTGCACCAACTGTCGATACCAATACAGGCGTCCCCCACATTACCCTTGCCACACCGGGTTCCAAATCCATTTCGAATCGCGCCCTTGTCCTCGCAGCGCTCTCAAACGGCACCGTCAAGTTAAAGAATCTGCTACATTCGGACGATACTCAGGTTATGATGGCAGCCTTGCAGGCATTGAACGTATGTTGCCTTTTCTCCCACTCCTTGCGTGCTCACCCCCAGATAGGCAGCCACGTTCGAGTGGACCGACAACGGCGAAACACTCATCGTCACCGGATCTGGTGGCAAGCTTTCCCTTCCTCCACCTGGAACAGAGCTCTACCTCGGCAATGCTGGCACTGCCGCACGCTTCCTCACTACCGTCTGCACCCTCGTCTCACCCTCCGCCACTCCGTCCCCATCGGATCGCACCGTCGTCACGGGCAATGCACGCATGAAACAGCGTCCCATCGCTCCACTCGTCGAAGCCCTCTCAAAGGCCGCAGCAGACATCGACTACCTCGGCACATCTGGTTGTCTCCCCCTCTCCATCGCCCCCACAGGTCTCCCGGGCGGCACCCTCACCCTCGATGCCTCCATCTCTTCGCAGTACGTCTCCTCCATCCTCCTCTGCGCACCCTACGCCCAGCAAGATACCACCCTCGTCCTCACCGGAAAAGCCGTCATCTCCCAGCTTTACATCGACATGACCATCGCCCTCATGCGTGACTTTGGCATCCACGTCACCCGCGAGCGCGACTCCGAGACGGGCGCACCCCTCAACGTGTACAAGATCCCGCGCGGGGTGTACACCGTCCCCGAATCGGGTCTCTTCACGATCGAGTCGGACGCGTCGAGTGCGACGTATCCGCTTGCTGTCGCCGCCATTACTGGCACGTCATGCACGCTCGTCTCGATCGGTTCCTCGTCCCTTCAGGGCGACGCGCGCTTTGCCAAAGAGGTCCTCGAGCCGATGGGATGCACCGTCATTCAGACTGCCACAGAGACGACCGTCACAGGACCACCGATCGGAACACTCAAGGCAATGGGCGAGGTGGACATGGAACCCATGACCGACGCGTTCTTGACGGCTGCCGTCGTCGGCGCTGTCGCGACCGACAGCGGGAAAGGCGAGGGAAGTGGTGTGGGCAAGAACGTCTTGCGGATTCGCGGGATTGCAAACCAGCGTGTTAAAGAGTGTAATCGTATCAAGGCAATGAGGGACCAGTTGGGTACGTCCCATGATCGCGGGCACGGGATCGTTGACTGACGCTCGTGGTGCAGCCAAGTTTGGGGTTGAGACGGACGAATTCGAGGATGGGATCGTCATATATGGGCGGCCGCTCGCCAGTCTTAAGCATGGCGCTTCGATTCATTGTTACGATGACCATCGTGTCGCGATGGCCTTTGCTGTGCTTGCTACTGTCGTCGATGGCACCATCATCGAGGAAAAGCGGTGCGTCGAAAAGACGTGGCCTAATTGGTGGGATGACTTGGAGAACAAGGTAGGGTGCATGCATGTTCTCGTTCGCAATGCCTTACACATCGTACAGATTGGCATCCAAGTCCGAGGTGTCGACATACCCCAAGCACACCCGCTCCCCGCAGCGACTACGACACCCACCCCACCCAAAGCACTCACGCCGTCGACGACACCATCGATCTTCCTCATTGGCATGCGCGGTTCTGGCAAGTCCCACATTGGCGTGCTCGCCTCACGTACACTTTCCCTTCCTCTCCTCGACTTTGACGTTCATTTTGCGTCGGTGTACCCACCTTCTTTGCGAACCTATGTCCAAACACACGGGTGGCTTTCCTTCCGGGCAGCTGAGACGGAGCTCTTGCAGTCTCTCTTGTCCACACACGCCAAGGGCTGGGTGATCAGTCTCGGAGGAGGCATCGTCGAGACGCCTGCAGCACGGGAAGCGCTTATCAACTTTTCGACCCACCAAGGCGGCAAAATTGTCTGGGTGCAGCGGGAGTTGTCCGTCATCGAGTCCTTCCTCGACCAGGAGGGCGAGCGGCCCGCGTACGGCGAGCAGGTCCGGGACGTATTTGCGCGTCGCGAGCCGTGGTTCGCACAGTGTGCCGGACACGAATTTGGCAACTATGCCGCGCTAGAGGGTGGTTTGGACGCCGAGGTGGAGAGGTTCTTTGGGCACGTATCTGGATTAAAGCCTAATTTGGCCCGGAACGTTGCCAAGGCTGCTCAGGGCGTGCGATCGTACTTTTTATCGTTGACGTATCCCGACGTCGTGCCCGCGTTGGCGGATATTCCAGAGCTCAGTATGGGCGTGGATG
>JBBPRX010000966.1:0-10556 GCA_038093195.1 Boletus fagicola | reverse complement strand
TGTCCCAATGACATGTCATTTTAATATGGTTATATCTTAGTGCCATGGCAACCAAATCACATGACCAAGGGCTCATTGTCAAGGTGGGGGTTAGGGCTATCAATGACCCAGCAAGTGTTAGGTTATTGACTTTTGGTTCTCTTGCAACTATCAAATTCTTCCAAAACAGCCCAACATTGGGACACTTTTTTGAGCCACTGTACAATGTCCCACTAGGTAGCGACAGTGAGGACATCCCACATAGAGATGGACCATTTGAAATAGTTCGAAGGACCAGAGAGATGCTGGAGTTTGGAAGTAATAGAAGAATTGATCTTGAAGGATCCAGACATGATGTAGATCTAGATAAAATCTAGAAGGATAGCAAAAAGAGGAAATCATTGTCAGAACATTTAGAGACTCAAAAAGGAGTTAAAGGAGATGAGAGGGACGTGACCATATCATTATCTGATAAAACCACAGATTCAGATCCAAGATTCTGTGAGATATCCATATGTTCCTGAAGAGTAGCTGTATCATCCGGTGTAGGAGTAACACATTTTGATGAGTCATCAGGGATGAATCTAGAGTAGCAAAATTCTTCTAGACCCTCTCATTCCCTAAACCAGTCAGGTAACGATATAGAAGCATGAGCTTCAAAGTCTAGGAAATGAATTGAAGCAAAGAAGTGATAATTTGCTACCATCTTTTCGTCATCAGCATCAAAAAAGGTATCCAGACATTTAGATAAATCTGGATAGATGTTGGCCTTGTTATGTGTAACATAAGGATGAATGATATACAGTAATTGGAAGAAAACTCTATTCCAAGCCAAGATACAGTGGCAAATCACATCGAAAAAGGTAAAGACATAAAAGAATCAAACCCAATGGACTCTGTGTAATGACCTCCTAACCATACCAGGAGTGGATAGGATGTGATCGGCTTCTTCTGTAAGTTCCAATACTCATTGATCATCCATGAGAGTGGAGCTAAACTACAAGAAAGAGAACAATAGTATTTTACGAAAGAAGGAGAATGGAGAGAAACTAAGGTACAAGTCCAGAGGTCAGGAGTGGCGTCTCAAGCGAGAATGCACTGGAGTTCATATGTACTGGAATGGAATGAGTTTGGAGGATCGGAGTTATACTTATCGGATTATACAGGATATGACAGTATCCCCCCCTTAGGCCTGAACCACTGAAGGCCTATACAAGGAATAATGTGGTGTGGGAAAAGTTGGAATTGGAATCTTGTGTGGGTGCCCACTTGGAGCCGTATAAAGTCCAATGGTCCTGTGTCTGATCTTCCTCATACTAACCACCATGTCTGACATCAACAATGACATCAAGTCCTGGTCCAATGAACGTCTGTCGGAGTGCGCTGACAACAACAACAACCAGTGTGCCACGAAGTTTGCTGAGTGGCAACAAAGAGTCAAGGAGCAGAGGGCGGAGGAAGAGAGGAGGAAGGCAGAGGAGGTGTGCAAGGCGGCAGAGGCAAGGTGCAAGGTGGCAGAGGTGAGGCACAAGGCAGCAGAGGAGGCCAAGCACCAGAAGGCTGAGGAGGAGGCCAAGAAGAGGGTGAGTTGGTAATGAGTTCATGTAATGTTGCTGACCATCCTAGGCTGAACAAGTCCAGGCAGAGCAGAGTGCCGCCAAAGGAAAAGGGAAGGTGAGGGAGCTGGCAGAGTGTGCACGGTGCACGGACCGTGGCTTTGAGTGCGAGCTTGGGCCCAGTAAGTCCACCTCGTGTCTGCCTTGTATTGAGGCAAAGAGTAAGTGTGAGCAGCCTGGTATGGAGAAAGTGGAGCGACAGAGGAAGAGGGCGCTGGAGCAGGAGTTGCTGTGGGGGCAGAAGAAGAAAGCGAGAACGGAGGGAGAAGTGGGTGGGTCGAAGGACCTGGAGCAACGCGAGGAGAGCACTGAGAGCTCGGCAGTTGCCCAGGCCTCCCAGCTGGTTGCTGGAGAACTCCGCGCCCTGATGGCAGGGCTCTTCAGGCGACTAGACAACCAGAACAGGTTGTTGGAGCATCTGGTGGGGCTAAAGGTGGAGGAGGTACTCAGGTGGAGTTCAGAGGAGGAGGAGTCCAATGAGGACAAGGATGCAGAGGTAAGTAAAGGAGAGTTGGAGGAGATGAGGATAAAGGCAGAGATGGTGGAGAAGTCAGAGGGGAAGGAGAGTGGGGACGGAAGTGGAGAGGATGAGAGTGATGATGCAGAAGTGTAGAGTAGTAGTGCTTTTCCTTTGCAATGTGTAACTTTTGTCTCATCATGATTTGGAGTGAGGTCTGGGTTTGGCCAGATACCGGAGATGGAAGTGACTAACAAGTTCGGAGGCATGGCCGAGTTCCGTGGCCAGTAACCACGAAGTCTCGTCATCAGTACCTTCGTAGCCAGACCATCGTACGAGGTAGAGTAATTTGCAGTTCCTTCTTCATCAATCAATCTTGGAGTCGAGAATTTCGGAGATCTCAAACTCTGGTTCTCCGTCTACTTTGATTGGAGGTGAAGGAGGTTGTACCCTGTTCGGAATAGTGTTGGGTACTGCTGGTTCTATCTGAGAGACATGGCAAATGGGGTGAACTGATTTCATGGAGTCTGGAAGACGTAGGTGAAGGAGTAGGAACCTGCCTGAGTGATGATACTGTAAGGCCCTAAATTCTTCTCAGAGAGTTTCTTAGAGGGTCTAGTAGAGTGGAAGTACTTTGCTTTGATGAAAACCTGATCTCCGACTTTAAAGTCTGGAGCTGGAGTTTGTCTAGCATCCACGGGTCCTTGGTATCACTTTTGGGCAGCAGACATCTCCTCATGGAGGAATTGATGGAGGGAGTCGAGGTCAACAGAATATTCTCATGCCCTTTCAGAGGTAAGATCGTGCGCAGGATGCACTGCAATGTTGGGATGGTAACCTTTATTGGCGAAGAATGGTGAAACACCAGTGGTAGCGCTCGGAGAGTTGTTGTACATGAACTCCGCTAGGGGTAGGAGTTCGGACCAGTTGTCTTGCTGGTAATTACAGTAGACTCGGAGGTATTGTTCAAGCATCTGGTTCATACATTCTGTCTGACCATCTCCCTCAGAATGATAACCGGAGGTGAAATGGAGGCGGATGTCCAAGGCTTTTGCTAGTGAGTGGAAGAAATGGGACATGAATTCTGAACCTCTATCAGAAGTGATGTGGGAAGGAACTCCATGCTTAGAGAAGACATGGAGTAGGAATAGTTTTGCTAACTCCGGAGATGTAATTGTGTCATGTGTCAGGATGAAGATACACTGTTTGGATAGACAATCCAAGACGACGAGTATAGCTGTAAATCCGGAGGATGCAGGGAGTTGTTCGATGAAATCCATGGAGATGGAGTTCCATGGTTTCTTGGGGATGGGGGGTTGTTTCAACAACCCATATGGCCAGTGTCTTGGAACCTTCGCTTGGGCACAGGATGTACAGGAGGAAACATATTCCTTTACAAAGGTCCTGATTCCTGGCCAGGTGTATTCACGATGAATGAGTTCCAGTGTCCAGTTCTGGCCAAAATGTCTGGAGAGAGGGTGGTCATGTTTGTACCAGAGTATGCGGAGTCGGATGTCATTAGCATCAGGGACGTAGATGCAGTTGTCAAGACAGAGGAATCCATCATTGTCAACAGACCAGCATGAGTCGGGGGTGTCGGACATGTGGAGTTCAGCCAGTGGGTTGGAGGGGAGTGTGGAGAGTATATCACTGTGGAGTTGCTCGACGTCAAACAAGGTACTAGCCCAGAGTACTGGGGCTGCGAGGTAAGTTGCTCATAGGGACGAAGTGAGTTGCTCCTAGGTGAATACTGGATGGAAGTTGTGGGGGTCGACGCGAGTGTAGTCCTTATCCCCTTTTTGGGATAGACATCCCAGCATTTAGTGAGGGCATCAGGCTTCGCATCAAGCCATCCAGGGCGGAAACGAATGATCATGTGGAATTGGGAGAGGAACTCTGACCACCGGGCTTGCCAGCAAGTCAGGAGTTTCATAGTCGCAAAGTACTTGAGGTTCTTGTGGTCAGTGATGACGTCGATCGGAGTGCCGGAGCCTTCAAGGTAGTGTTTCCAAGTCCAGAAGGACTCATGAATGGCGAGGAGCTCCTTATCATGGGTATCATAATTGAGTTCAGGAGTGGTGAGGGTCTGAGAGAAGAAAGCGACTGGCTGGATTTCTTCATCTGGGCAATGGATGGAAAGGATACTGGCTATGGCATAGTCAGAGGCATCAGTTTCTATGATCATTGGAGTGTCCAGAGCCCAGTGAGTAAGGATCAGAGCTGTAGTGAAGGCCTCCTTCAGCTTCTGGAAAGCAGAACAACAGTCATCGGAGAAGTTCCACGAAGTGCCTTTATGAGTAAGGCAAGTCAAAGGAATGATGATATCGGAGTAGTTCCCTATAAAGTGATGGTAGAAGTTTGTGAAACCGAGGAAGAACTGGATGTCTTTGACTTTCCGAGGTTCTGGCCACTCCTACACAGTCTGCACCTTGTCCGAAGACATAGAGAGACTGGAGGGGGAGATGTTGTAGTCGAGGCACCCGGTGGAGTCTGTGGATTCACATTTCTCAGGTTTGGTGTAGAGGTTGTGTTTGCAGAGTCTGTGGAGGACCTTCCAGACATGTTTCTGTGGGAAGCCTTGTCCTCGGAGTAGATTAGAATGTCATCCAGGTAGACTATAACGCAAATGTCGAGAAGATCAGTGAAGATAGTGTTTACAAACCACTGGAATACCACAGGGGCATTCATGAGGCCGAAAGGCATGACCAGCCACTCATACGAGCCATAGTGCGTCCGGAAGGACATCTTCCATTCATCTCCCTCAGCAATGTGGACTAGGTGATAAGCATGCCAGAGGTCAATTTTGGTATATATGTTGGCACAGCTCGGAGCATCTAGAAGGTCGGAGATGCGGGAAAGGGGGTAGCAGTCTTTCTTTGTGATCTTGTTAAGTCCTCGGAAGTCAACGCAGAGGCAGAGGGAACCATCCTTCTTGCGGATGAAGAGGACCAGAGCAGCGTGAGCGGAGGAGGAAGGAAAAATGAACCCCAATGCTAGGTGCTCATTGAGGAAGACACGGAGAGAGCCGAGTTCAGATGGGGAGAGGGAATAGGTAGTGCCCAATGGAGGGGATGCTCCATCCTCCAGGTCGATCTTTAGGTCATGTTCCTGATGTGGAGCAAGGGTGGAAGCCTTGCTCTTGCTAAACATGTCAGACAAATCGTGATACTCTGGAGGAACTCTGGAGAGGTTGACCTGTTCAGGAGGGGTGATGGAGGCAGAGCGGACATCACACTCCTGGGGGTGGAGCTGCAGGCTAAACTGTATGGAGCCTTCTAGATGACAGGCCAGTGTGAATGCTGGAGCACTGATCAATGCTATAGGCAGAGCCTTGCGATCTGAAAAACGCGGTGGATCAGGGGTAGGTTCAGCCGGAGGAAGTGATTCTGCAGGCTTTGGAGGAGAGCTCAGAGGTACTGGCAGATGCTGTTCAGGTGTACAGAATGATATACTGCTCGAAACCCAATCAATCAATGGATTGTGGCGGGTGAGCCAGTTGTGTCCTAGAACAAGGGAACAGGTAGAATCCAGCGGAGTGATGTAGAACATCATTGGAGTGATGTCACTGGTCGGGAAACAGACGGAGAGGTTAATGGCTTGGGTGATAGTACTGTTAGATGTTCCATCGAAGAGGCGGAGTTGGAGCGGAGGCACAGGGTAGGTGGAAAGTCCATTTTTATTAACAAATATTGTATTGATAAAACAGTCGGAGGAACTGGAGTCTACAAGTGTGGGGAATGGAGAGATCGGATAAGATACTAAAGTGACTGAGGGCATAAGCAACTTAGGGTCTGAAGGAGCAGACATATTGAGACAGATCTCCTTAGGTGCACAAGCGGGTTCAATGCAACCTTCTGTCCGTGTGGAGTCAGAGAGGTTGCAGACTATGTTTTTGCCTCCAAGGTGGAGACCTCCGGTTTAGATTCTGGAGTTGTGGTCGTAGCCGTGTGACCCTTAGCTGCCCGGGAGGTAGACTTTGGGCAGTCCTTTGCCATGTGGCCAGCAAAACCACAGAACATACATAGCTTGTTATCAAAGCAGCATTTTCACTCTTCCGAGGTGAGCTTGCTGTCTTTCCCTAATTTAGACGACAGGTCTGGTTTTGGAGAGGTAGTGGCGCCTTTGCCTTTGGAGTCCTTAGACTCCTTGGTATAAGTGGAGGGATGAGTGGAGGTAGATGCGGAGGTAGATGATTGCTCGGAGGGTTTAGAAGAAGAGGGTTGGGCGGAGGGTGATTTCGTCTGACGGCTAATCTCAGACTTGCGCTCCCAGTAGCGCACGTCGATTGCCTGAGCAAGGTGACGAAGCTCAGAGAGTGTCGGGGGTTTCCCAACGCGAGATATTTTGTCTTTGATGCGGTCCGGCAGGCCATTATAGAAATGGTGCTGGAAGACACCTTCTCCATATCCACAGACTTGCAAAGAAACCCTATTAAACTCGACCACATACTTATTGATGTGTTGTCCCTCTTTCATGGACAAGTGATCAAGCTGGTGCTCTGCATCTCCAACAGGGTCGTGCAGACCAAAATTCGCTTGGAGTTCCAGGACGAACTCCTTGTAGTCATCCATCCAGAACAGACATTGGTTTGGATCTTCCATCTGGAGGAGGTCCGGTTCGAACCATTCCAGAGCCATGCCCTTGAGGTACGACTGCGTGAAAGTCACTTTGGCGTGGTCAGAGCCAAATGCTCTAAGGTGATCTTGGAAATTGAGTTTGAATTGTACCAAGAAGACCCGGAGTTTGCAGGGGTCTGTTCCATCAAACTGGTCCGGTTCTCAGACTTTGGGACGGGGGGTAGAGTCAGAGGTGGGATGGCAAGTGGCGCGAGCAAGACCATTGATGACATTGGTGAGTAGGGCGAGGGTGTTTTGCGGGATGTGTTCGTCATCAGTCTGTTCGTCCGGTTCATTGTTTACATGGAAATCGGGATCATCACTGTTGTCATCCGGATCACTATTGGGGTCATCTCCTGGGAAGCCCGGAGCTCCGGGAGCATCACTGGCATTTAGAGTTTGGAAGGAAGATGCCCTTTGAGTTGATTGTCGACTACTGTGAGAAGAGGCCTTGGCATCCTCTTCTTCTTCATTAAGCTCGATGATGCAACCTCCGGGAGTAGGGGACTCCAGGGGAGGATGCCCTTGTGAGATGGATGTGGGTGTGTCTGGCAGAGAATCCGCGGAATTGATCAACGAGTTCTGGACCTCATCAACTACTTCCGAAGAAGCTTAGTGGGTTGTACATATCATGGGGATGGGGGGCTATTCGTGCCTAGGGCGCGAGTGTGAGATCTGATAGTATGAGTAGCCATGGAGGGTTAAAGACTTATGACAAGTGGAGTCTGAATATACTGTTAAGACCGGGTAAACTCTGGAGGTAACCCTGAAGGAGCGGAGTTACTTTAGATCGGATGTGACTTTGGCTTCACTGTATGTGGTGCACCCTTGTCAACATCCAGGTGTCCCGGATTTTGGAGGGGGTCAGAGTTAAAGGACTTCAAGCGTTGAGGACACTAAGTCGAGGAAGGGATCAGAGTAAAGCCATCAAGGCTTAGACAGAGAAAGGAGTTTATCTTGATTGATATTCAAACTGAGGAAATACAGAGGAGTACCGGAGCTTTGTATATGATGGAGGATAGAGATTAGTAACGGAGGTTGTAAATGTTTGTAAGTATCTCCGGCATGCTGAGGTTGCTGGAGCTGTGCTCCTAAGCGAGCACAGGATCGGAGAGGTACTGAGAGCAGAGCTAAACTATAAGAAAGAGAACAATAGTATTTTACGAAAGAAGGAGAATGGAGAGAAACTAAGGTACAAGTCCGGAGGTCAGGAGTTGCGTCTCAAGTGAGAATGCACCGGAGTTCATATGTACTGGAACGGAATGAGTTTGGAGGATCAGAGTTATACTTATTGGATTATATGGGATATGACACTCATGCTTCAAACTTGGTACAAGAATGAATTTGGGGATGGATACACATACATACGTTAGTCCAACGGGACCAGTTACACTCATGCCTAGTTTGATTATGGACTGGTGTCATGCACTGGCAAGTTTTTTTTCATTGCTGCATCATCAGAAGACTCTACTAATGCTTTTTGGATACAGGATGAAGGGCACACTATGCTAAGTACCCCACCAAATATCAAATCATTCAATTTGGTGACAAAAGGGACCCCTCTGCATCTGTCCCAAAAGGCTCAACCATTTCAGCCAGTGCTGCTGAATGGCGTCGACGTCAACTCATTAACATCAGTACTTTTGCTGCAAGCACTCATGAACTTGAGCTCTGGCCTCATTCAGCCTGCTGCAATGGCCACTCAGCCTGTCATTGCTAGTAATGATCCACCGATAGTGCAGCATCCACCCCCAGTAACACCTCGCAAGCCAGCTGTTCCAGCACTGCCACCGTTGCCTTCACATCTCAAATGATTCCTTGCCTATGCTGAAACCTACTTCAGTGTAGAGAATTCAGCCCACTACGAGGAACCCCTCAGGCATGAAAATATCGGACCGGATATCCTTGTTGATGTGAATGAGAGAATATGGGCAGAATTGGCATTTCAATAGGTGATATCACTTGTCTCAAAAAATGTAGCATTGCCTGGTGGAACGGACAGGAAGCAAAGTGCAAATGGAGTGGCACTGGGTCAACATCTTCGGACGTTGAGCCAACTAACAATAGGACCTGGATTGCATCTCCACCACAAAAGAAAAAGATTGCATATGAAAAGCGCTATCATGATGGTAGAGGTAGCTGCCTTACTGGGCCGATGATGGAGGCAGGTGATGCTGATCCATGTGCTGATTATGATCTATATTACAAGTGTGACATGCAGAATCAATGGCTTCCTGTCCTGCATGGTTTTATAGTCATTGAGGACTGTGAAGAGGAGGAGAACAGCATGTATCCATTCTGATAATACTATGTAGAAATTTACATAGTATACTATGCAATATATCCAGATGCATGGAAATAGCCTTCAGCCTTGTCTGGTGTAATGCTCTGACAAGCACAAATGATTGTCATCACGGACGGATCTTCCTCATGGCAGCATAAGTAAGCTTTGATTGCCAAAAACACCTGTTCAATGGGATTGTAATCAGGTGAGTATGGCGGCAAGTAGATAAGTTTACACACTAAGATGGGTCTGAGTCAGTAGAGTAAAATGTGCAGTGATGATTTTACTTACAGTGTGTCTCTTCAGCCAGTGTCTGGACTTCTTCACCATGGTGGATGTGACAGTTGTCCATGATGATGACACTATGTGGGCCTGGATATGCGGTGGTGTAAAGTATCTAGGAAAATGTCCATTAGTATCTCTCAGACGAAAATAGATGTTACATACCACACATTCCCATAAGAATTGTAGAAAGTGTGCACTGTCAACTGGGCCCTCAATAATGTCATAGCTGATTATACCATCTAATGTGATGGCGGGAAGGATTGAGTAGTGTACACCACATATAAAGTACTGGGAACCATAGCAACATTGTCCTTGAGTTGACCATCCACAAGAACGAGATGATGTTCTTCAATCCTTTGTGGCTTCATCAACAAAGAGCAGCATTTCTGCATCACGTGCTTCTGCCCCAATCCAATTCATGTAAAATGCACACAATTCATCACTCCGCTTGGCAGCAGAGAACAATACTCCTTTTTGTGTGATTTCAAGGTGCTGCAGAGCATGGGAAATAGTAGATATTGTAGCGTACACATGGCACTTCTCCCACAATTCCTTTTGAAGCTCGTCAAGGTAGATGGTATTGTGCTGTTGGATCATGTTGTGAATGAAAACAACGTCTTCTTGGCTGAGGAGGCGAGGACGTCCAATGGAACAGGAATAGGTACTGTATGAGGGCTGGAGACGGTGCTGAAATTTTTGTAGAGCCAGAGTGTATTGTAAGCAAGTGTTTTCTTGACACCAAAGACAGTGCAGATGTCTTTGATGGAGTGGCCTTGTTCATAAAGAATGAGGATCTGATATTTTGTGTCATTGGGGACAGCATGAGTTGGCATGGTGTGGATGATGGGTCAGAGGGCAAGCGTGAGCACTGCATGATGGCCTGCCTGCAGCTCACTCACTGAGATGCATTCAGGGTCCTGGCATTGGCAATTTCTAGCTGACAAGCTTTTTGCAATGCATTTTCCATGGAGATGTGCAAAGCACTGTAATAACACATGCTGATGATGTCATGGATCTAAGATCTGATCACTATTGAAACTATGGCATTTTTATTCTGAATTTCCATATTCCATAACCATAGTTATCTAATTATTCCGCTATTCATATTCTTTGGGTTCTAGACTTACTTCACTTCATATGAGTCTAGATCATGATGTCATACCCTTGACCCTTATGGTCTAGACACTACATCATACCCTTTATCCAGGGTATAGGGTATTACTATACATAGTACATCATACAATAGTTTATCGTCCAATAGTCCTTCAGGATACAAGGGCATTACCTAGGTAGTGTTAGACACAGCTTGGTCTGTGCAT
>JBBPRX010000965.1:0-10562 GCA_038093195.1 Boletus fagicola | reverse complement strand
CGGGGATTTGACCCAGGCACTGGCAGATTCGTCATTCCAAGGGCGGGCGAGGGTGGACTGCCCATTCTGGAAATGCTTACGCAAGGGGTTGCCGCCTGAAAAAGCGAGCGGAGTGTCAATTATGTGGCTTGACCAATCGACCAATCTTTAGAGTCCGACACACGCACGTGCTGGGAATCACCCTCCGATTCACATAATTGACACTCCGCTCGTTTTCTCTGAACTTCGGGCCTGTAGGTGGTACCGGTAAGTATGCATGCGGCTTGGAACGACGAATCTGCCGTCTGTTGAGTCACCCGATAAGTTATTTCCAAGCCGCATGCTGCAACTGTGAATCGAAACAGCGCAGCATCCCGTGTGAATTATTAGCCTTCCTTCCAAGCTCCGGTCGGCTAACTACGCATTACTGGCTGCAAGCAATTTCCAGTTGAACCTTCCTGAAAAGCTCACGACGCAATAGGCATGGCCTAGGTGTTGTAAGTCAACATGAATTTCCAAGTCAGTATTCACAACATGGCTGGTACATGCTACATGTTCTTCACCATTCGTTTCAGCTATAGACCCCTCACCTCTTCCTCAGTATACATTGTTGTGTGTAGTGACGACATTCAACATTCCAGAAGGTTCTACTAGACTTATGCATGTCCACTAAGATATTTTGCCAAGTGCGTATTGCATGGACTCTACAGTACTACTAATCAGTTTTAAATTCCCGCCTTCACCCTGATCTTCTCGATTTCTCCGTATGCAATACCCTCCGGATGCTGGAGCTGTGAGTACTTGCCAAGTGTGCATCACACTGACTCAGTATAAACAACTCCCGAGGGTGACGGGCAGTGATATCTTTATTGGCGACTATGGTGCAGCATGATGACCCATAGATTGCCCACCCCTGGTGAGTTGATGTTAAGACTACTTACCATAGACAATTTTCCCTATTTAGAACTCACAAAAAACGTACATCTGTGAGCTGGAGGGCATTCCAGACGGAGAGAAATTGAGAGGATCTGGAGGAAAGGTGGGGGCACTGGGAATAGATAGGGTATTGGCCGTCTGAACGGCCACGGTGGCAGATGCAATCAGGAGCACCACGTCGCAGATACTATTCAAAGTTGCATCAGTCGATGACAAGTTATCATGATCAGCAAGTAACATCCGCATGATGTTCCGTAAGCGTACACAAGAGAAGAAGGTGAAGTAATGTATCCTTGAATTCAATTCGCGAGTGCTCACTGTGCCAAGGCGTCATGTATATTCAGTTGTACAACGACACGCAGTGGAATCGCATCAACACATATCCGCGTCCCTGTACATCCTTAAGAGGGTGTATATGTCTTAGGTTCAGTGATTCGGACATCCACAAACTCCTCCATTCCCCAGTACTGTTTCACCCTCTCATTCGCAGTCACCTTTGCATAATGAGTAAAGGTGTGTGGGTATTGTGCGCGTTCAACAGATCCGAGCGAATTACGTGCAGTAGCGAGAATCACGCCAGTCAGAACAAGGTCGGCGAAGGTCAGAGTGTCCAATGCCACGTAGCCAGAAGGCCGCACCGCAAGATTGGACTCGAGGTAAGCAAGGCCACGAGCAAGGCGCTCAGCATTTTTATTAATAGTCTATAACGAGTGCTTTAGACAGTTGACCAGAATCAACGGTGATTTTAGTCTTTACCTCGAGATTAAAGGGTTCATACAAGCTGTAGATGAGATCTACGATGTTTACAGTTGGTACGCCGATCTCGTGTTCAGCGAAGTGCACCCGTTGATCGACAATCGCGGCTTCCTGCGCATTGGAGCCTAACAAGCTAACTTGCGTCCCAATGCTGCCCACTAGGACATGTGAGTCCACAATAACCACCAATTGAACAGCACTGGGCACTCACAATAGCGGGCAATCGCAGTACTTTCGATTAGCTTGAATCCATATGTTCCCTCGAAGGCAGGGATCTTTCCATAAGGAAACTTGGCCGTAAACTCCGGAGGTTTGTTCGTGAACGACCACTCAGGTTGTTCGAGCTCAAATCCATTGACGGCTGCGACACTAAGGATCTGTAGCAATACAGTAAAAGTTGGTTTCGGTCTGAAGACGTAAGTCAGTTATAAACGTACGAGTTTGCACTTACGCTGACGAACGTCACCCCAGAGAGTACCGACAAGAGTCATTTCACTGTGTGGATATAGAAGTTATCGAATCAATGTTGAACAATCAGATGACGTGGATCACAATGGTCCAAGACGGGTCCCCTTATACCGTTGTGGGTTGACTAATTATAACGACTCCATAAACCTCACAGCCAGCAGGTAAGTGGATTCGGTAACCCACAGCATCTCAGCGATATGATCATACTCCACAAGAAGGAACTAGTCCTGTGACGATAGTAACCCGTTAAGGCAACACTAACGTTGATTTTACTCCGCGATGTAATCTGCTCAATGCTGAATCAACCGACGAGTCATTGCCAATTATCGAATACCAGCTTTGGGAGGGTTAGGACAGGAATTCGTGCCCGTTAGTTCTGGAATAGTACCGCACGGGAAGGAGCAAACACCGGTGGGCACCCGAAAGGGTCGAGAGCTTTCGCAGGCTCGAAACCGCACCCTATACATATGATTCCAGAGAGTTCAAGACACCGTGTCTTGGTGATAGGTGTCTCAACTCTCAAGATCTCAGGGATATATATTTGATGATTGCACTACATGTACGTCTTTTCAAGTTCTAATAGAGCAATCGTCTAGCGGTCTTCACATTGACTCACTAGCGGTGGGCAATCTCCGGGTCGTCATGGTGAACCATACTTGCCAGTAAAAGATATCACCCGGGCCGCAGCTGCGCAGCACACTCGGGAGTTGTTGGTACTGAGTCAGTGTGATGCACATTTGGCAAGTACTCACGGCTCCAGCACGCACAGGGGTCTGTAAAGGTGGAAATTAAGGCCTACAAACATGACACTCCAGTGGGATTCAAATAGATCGGCCGTCGGAAGGACCGCGGCGGCAGATGCAATCAGGGCACTGCGAGATATATATAAAGTTGCATGATTCGACGACATGGTATCATGATAAGCAAGCAGCCTCTGCATGATGCTCCATAAACATGCACAAGAGAAAGTGAAGTCATCTTTGAATCGAAGCAAGTGCCAAGAGGTCAGATGATACAAACATCGTATACTGATCTGTACAAAGGTACAAGGATATCCAGTGGAATCGCATCAACACATATCCACGTTCCCGTACGTCATTAGGAGCGCGGCAATGTCTTGGGTTCAGTGGATCGGACATCCACAAAGAACTCCGTACTCCAGTACTGTTTCACCCTCTCATCTGCAGTCACTTTTGCAAAATGAGCAAAAATGTGTGGGTATTGTGCGCGTTCAGCAGCTCCGAGCGAAACGTGTGCGGCAGCAGAAATCGCGCCAGCCAGAACAAAGTCGGCGATGGTCAGAGTGTCCAATGCCACGTAACCAGAGGGACGCGCCGCAAGGTGGGACTCGAGGTAGGTAAGGGTACGAGCAAGGCGCTCGTCATTTGTATTAATAATCTATGGCGAGTGCTTGAGGTATCTGACCAGGATCAATGGTGATTTTGGTCCTTACCTCGAGATTGAAAGGTCCATGGAAGCCGTAGACCAGACCAATGGTGTTGTAAGCTCTTTCGCCGATCTCGAGATCAGCGAAGTGCACCCATTGATCGACAATCGCGGCTTCGTGCGCATTGGAGCCTAACAGGTTAACTTCGGTCCCGATGCTGCTCACTAGGAGAGGTGAATCCATGATAGCCGCCTATTGAACAGCTCCTGGCACTCACAATAGCGGGCAATCGCAGTACTTTCGATTAGCTTGAATCCATCCGTCCCCTCGAATGCAGGGATCTTTCCATAAGGAAACTTGGCCGTAAACCCCGGAGGTTTCTTCGCGAACGAGCACTGAGGTTGTTCGAGTTCAAACCCGTTGACGGCTGCGACGCTGAGGACCTGTAGCGAAATTGTAAAAGTAAGCTTCGGTCCGAAGACTCGGGTCATTTCTGAACGTACAACTTTGGTGTGATGCAGGCGAACGTCACCCCAGAGAGTACCGACAGGAGTCATTTCACTGCGTGAATATAGAAGTTATCGAAGCGATGTTGAATGATCAAGTGACGAGGGGCGCAGTGGTGGGAGACGGGACCTCTTATATGCTCGTGCATCGACAGATAGGAACTCCGACTTCATCATATTCCGTGGAAAAAAGCTTGTCATCTCATGATTACCAGCGAGAGTAGCGGTCGATCACGTTGGTGTTGCCTTGCCTTAACGAGCATTGGTTCGACCCCACGGCCGCTCGTGTAGTCTGCGCAGTCAGCCGATGCAGTCATTACCAATCCGCGACTCCCCACGCTACCTCTTGGGAAGAGCGCAGTGTTGACGAGGCGAAGGCTGCGAGCTGGATCAGCACGGAGTACCCAAGGTCAAGTAAACAGAGAGACGCACCGCTAGATACGACTCGAGGTATGCAGTGTATGCATGAGGCATTCTAGATGTTTATCATACATAGCTCGTGATTAAAAGGTCCATTGAAGCCGTAGACCACATACTCCGAGTCGGGGCTCGTGTTCAACCAAGTGAACTCACTAGTGAACCACTGGCAGCACACTGGTGCCCTTCGTTTGCACTTAGCAGGTTTGCTATGTCGCTCCCAGTCACTAGACTGAGTAAGTCCGCAATAACCCTAGACTAAAACATATTCTGTACAATTGTATCAAGGCTTATACAGCATGCAAGTCCACCAGAACGACGGTAGACTACATTGAAGATGATTCTTGGCTTCCGTGCGCGGCTGAGACTCGCAAAGCGCCAATGTGAAGAGAACAACACCTCAGATGCGGTTGTATTGCCAGTGAGAGTGCGCACAGAATTAGATGTCGGTCGACGGTGACTGTGTGGTAGTCTGGTGATAGTCGGGCGTGGGCGTGATACAAGCGGCGACAAACACAGGAACTTCCGAATTCGGGCCTGACAGTTTGAACTCGCGACCGCGGCTGGACGGCATGACTCAAGTCGAGCTTCCGCGTCATCGCCGGCAAGTCTGATCAGTAATACAATCACCTTGATTTCCACCATCAGGGAGGCATTTTACGTTGTGGACCATCAAGCAACCTGGTAATTTATCATACCCAGTCAACGATCCCACTTTGTTGCCGTGCGGTGAGTAGGCACGTGTATGACCAATACTGCTGATCATGTTGACAAGGATATGCGTCGCATAGTTGAGGTGAGTACGTGCTTGTCGGGCGGTAGGTCAGTTATAAAAGCCTGCCCCATGAAACTGCATGAGTGAACACTAACAGTTGCAACCCACCTAGTCACCTCCCATTCAAAACAACAACAGTACAATGGCTCGTGTTACGACCAACCTTGGAGGAACGGCATCCAATGTCGTTGTCGGGAAAGTCGCTGTAAGTTCAAAGTCATTCCATCCAACCTCACGACAATCTCACCATTTCTGTGATAGCATGGTCTCATGATGATGACGCAAGTATCAAGGACTATAACTTGTGGCTTGCCTGTCTGATTAGAGCGTCCTGTAGATGGACTCCGGAGCCTGTTCCAGACGAGCAATGCTTCGAAGCAATCAAAGCGGGTGTCGACGCCTTACCCCCTGGTGCCAAAATGTTTCTCAACGGAGGTGAGTGGAAGTCGGTAACAAGCTTCATTTTGTCGTTGTAACCCTCGAATAGGAGAGTTTTACGGTCATAACATGGCCACCACAAATCTAGAAATGATTGCCAGATTCTTCGAGAAGTACCCCGAGTACGTCGACAGGACATTTCTGTCTATCAAAGTTAGTTGGGGGGAGCGGGCTCATCGCATATATTTCTGACCTTGCTTTCCCAGGGAGGATGCATGACTGGCCAACTACTCCCGGATGGCTCGTGAGTATTCCAAATTGTGATGGGTTTGAATAAGCACTAGAAGCATTTTTAGTCCAGCGAATCTTGCTCGGAGCGTTGATTTGGTGAACGAAAAATTAAGAGGAACTAAGCGCCTCGACTTATTCGAGTGCGCTCGCGTTGACCCCAACGTTCCTGTGGAAGTATCCATCGCTGCGCTCGCGAAGCTCAAAAGCGAGGGGAAGTTGGACCACATTGGCATGTCCGAATGCAGTGCAGAGACTCTCCGTCGTGGTTACAAGGTTCGCAGAAACCACGATCATCATGCACGCGATTGAGCTCCTTTCGTAGGTTCACCCGATCAGTGTTGTCGAGATTGAGGTCAGCCCGTTTTCGTACGAGCCACAGACACGCGATGGTTGGTTAGAATGTTTTGAATTCTGGAAACTGATCTCACCATATTGTCCTAGTTATCGCGACCGCGAAGGAGCTGGGTGTGGCAGTTGCGGCTTACTCGTAGGTTCCCCCGCTGAGACTTTCTCCTACATCTTTTGACGATGGTATAGACCACTCGGAAGAGGTTTCTTGACCGGGCAGATCAAGAGACTCGAGGATCTTCCTGGTGCGTAACTCCGAAGCATTTCCGAAGGCACGGGATTGACGTACCTTCTAGAAGGAGATATGCGCCGTCATATGCCTCGTTTCCAGGAAGATGTAGGAGTCATGTCACACATCCACATCCACGCTTCTGACTCCTGTCACACTAGAACTTTAGGCACAACTTTGCTATCGTGGATACTTTGACCGAGCTTGCAAAGAAGAAGAATATCACTCCCGCACAGCTTTCTATTGCCTGGGTTGGCTCCCTCGGTTCACACGTCATCCCACTTCCGGGATCATCGTACGTCCAACTTTCTGTCATATGTTCGCTTACGTTGCTGATTGTATAACCCCCTGGCCCTAGGCATGTCAAACGTACCCTTGAGAATTCAGCAGGTGGTGATGCTGTGTTCACTGAAGCGGAACTGCGGGAGGTCAATCAGGTCATCGAGAACGCTGACGTGAAAGGGACTAGATACCCCGGGCAACACGATAAGTATCTTTGGGCCTAAGAGTGCTTCACTAGCTTGTCCGCATCGGTACGTGTAAGATACAGAGTTCAGTCAAGAGAGCATTATGATAGTGTACGAAGTTTGTCGCGATTTGTATGTATCCGAGATGTCAGGTCCTATCAAATGCGTGTATAGCGAATGAGTTCTTGTAGAAACAAGAAGAACGTGTAGTTGATTTGAGGTTGATGAAGCTGTTGTGCGGTGTTTCAGCGGCAGCAGGCCGGCCCCGCACGGTGGGTGGCATGGGGAAAGTACTGGTTACTGGCGGTCACCAAAAAGACAGTGCACCAAGTTCGTTGCTGCTGGCGGGACCGAGATAAATAGACAACTATCAACGTGTACAGCACGACGCTCACTACGAATCCCCATCCAGCATACAACCCGGAGGAGCTCACCGCTCACTCCTCCACCTCCACGCTCCCCGTTCGCCTAGACAACCTCTCCAAAGCTCTCCGCCTCGGGTCCCTATATCCTCTCCCACCAAACCCACTCTGCCCGCTCGCGTATCCCAAGCTTACCGCACGCATGCCCACATCTCGGCGAACGCCCCTCAGGGGCCGTCGAACATTCGTACTCACGTGCTCATTCTCGCTGTCCTCTGCGGCGTCCTTCGCAAGCTTGACCTTGCTATCGGTTCCCGAACCAGGTAGGCCGGCGATCGCCCAGCTGACCTGGATGCCGCGTTTGATACTCCACAGCCATATCAGCCCAAAGACGGGCGTGCTCACGAGAACGTTCAAAACAGGAAATAGGTCGGGGTAGCGTGCGGGAGGTGTCATGACCATCTCGAGGAGATGTAAGAGAGTCATCGATATGTTGACGACCTGGGAAGGTACTTTGTCAGTCGTCTCGGACAGATAGACGTGATGGTCAGAGGAGCCACGCACGGTTGAGAACAAGTGCACGAAAGAGTTGAACTGCACCCGGAAGGGGTTGTACCCTATGAGTCGGCACCAGAGTAAGAGCATCGCGACATGTTGCACGTCGAGACCATCTTTTTTTAACAACGGCCACATGCTGAGTACTTGTGAGAATTATCGATTGCAAAAAACCAAACAAGCCTGACCTGAAGACGCCCACAACGTTTCCAAGAGCACCCCAGGCAAATACCTCTTCACCGGGCGTCGCGCCGGAGAGGAGGAGGGTAAGAGGAAGAAGTGGCAATAAGATGGTCTTCTCGTGAACCTGAAACGAGAAAAGGAAAAACGACATCGAGGTCGTCAGAAGCGCGTAAGGGAGCAAAGGCAAAGTCGGGGTCTGTGTTTGCGACCGTTGATCATCTGGAGGTGGGGAAGATAGTTGGGTCTTGTAACCTCCCCACAAAAGTCCAGCTACAGCAGGCAAAAACCCAAGTGCTGTGAGGGCTGCTGAGCCTTTGATGAGCAATGGCTCCTTTCCATCAAACAAACGCTTCCATTTGAGGACAGTGACATTCGTGAAACACCAGAAGTTGGCGACTTTATCTTCAAAAAGGCCGCGGGAGAATGGGAAAATGCGTGATATTGAGACCAGAAGGGTGGAGACGGGAGAAAATGGAGGAAGGAAAGGTGTGAAGAGGATAAGGAAGGAGAGTGTGGTGACCAATGCTAGTCTGGTGAATAGTTGAAATCTACTATATATGTCAGCACCGCATAGTTGCCCAGAAAACAGTGATCATACCCCTCCCTAGATCCCAGGAAGACACATTTCCCAAGCAAATATGCTCCAATAGCGGGGGCATAGTAGAGAGACATTTGCTTAAAGCCCAGGCTGAGCACAAAGAAAACTGCCCCAACTAGGTCAAACCCGACAGCGAACGCGTTCATCGCTAACAGCGTAAATCCTATGACACCGATTACATTAGAATGCGTATTCGCAGGTATGATGTAACTTACGCACCAAGCATCACTGAATTGTATTGGAAGTGACCAAAGTCGATGAGTAGGAGAGCGGGGTGGAATAATAGTATAACAAGTGCAGCATGCTATGGTACAGATGAATTTGGAGAACGAATCTAACAAAGCAAATATCTTACCTGCGTCCTCGAAGACCGTGTGCCATGCCACGTCCGCGTGAAGGCATACAGTGTTGGAATGTATATGAGAGCGTCGAGTGTAATCACGCTTGTACGCATGAATAACTTATTTCCCGGAGTTTCTATTCCGCGAGAAGTATCTAGAGCGAACCATGACGGTTCTATCCATGATCCACTTTATGCAAGCCGATTGGATGAGTTGCACGCAAGAAGATTACTCGGTTACTGACATTTTTCCACATACCCAAGAAGCATAAGCTGTCACTGGAGGGTAATCAAGACCCCAATATTCCAGGTCGTAACGATACCACTGCTGAACGGGGAGATGAATAGTCAACTCCATCCAATGTCGCTGTGCCTCATAATCACCGAACATTGGCGGAGTGGCATACCCTGGTTGGTCGAGGTTAAATGGCATTTGACATCAGGAATGATGTAGTACGTGGATCAGGAACGTACCCGAGTAACCTCCCATACCTATGCACCACTTCACGTAGATGGAGGCGGCAATTGCACAGGGCACTACCCATGCCTTCATATTATTTTTATGCATCCAACGAACCCACCGTCTCACACCCCCCTGATCTACTGCATCTTCGTTTTGAGTCCTCCGGAGAGCTGTAGCACGGGCTTGTCTCTCCTGTTCCAGAAGTACACTGAAGCTGAGTCGGCGGCTCGAACCGGAAGGGAAGACGGATGGCGTGGACGAGGCGGCAGAAAGGGGTGAGATACAGCGCGCCTGCCAATCGACATCGGAGAATGCACCCGCTTTGAGCCAAGACAGACTCTCGGAAGTGTGTAACAAATGCCGGCGAGGGACAGGCGACACGATTTCGGCGGGTTCAGCATCCAAGCTACAGTTATGACACGAGCGAAACGGTAAGCACACCCCATCCTCAGCAGCACCCATGATCGAATATACGCACGTGATACCTTTCATACTGGCGATGGAACTACGAAGACGCAGCGTCGAGTTTCGGAAGTTGGTGGTCGCCTCTTGTGGCATTGAATTTAGCGAAGCGGTCCGGTCGCGAAAGCTTTGTCTGTGAGTTTCCAAGTATTCCCCATCCTCGGGGACCACATCCATTTTAAAGTCAATATTGCAAAGCTGCAAAACCCGCAGGATCGAAGACGTTTCCGAGCGAAGTCACGTTGCTTTGTGGGTTAAAGAAGACTTCCCAAAATGGTCGCTCGCACACGTGGGAATGTCTTACTACTTTTGATAGTTGACTTTATTTCGCGTTCCAACTCGCATTGAATGTAGGCTACTTAGTACTTAGTAGGCTTTCTCATAATGCATAGGAGCAACAAATGCATTACGAGATTTATGCATTATTAGAGTGCATTTTGGCTAGGAGAGGATTTGAGTGCAGCTCCCCAACGCTACTAGTATGCAGTATGTGCTAGTATGCATTACTACCTTTCAGTGTTGCTTAATGCTTATCGAATCCCAACTCTGGGATGGCTTGGACAGGAATCCATGCTGGCTAGTTCCGGCATGGTACCGCATGGGAACGAGCAAACGCTGCTGGGAAGAAAGGGTCCTAGAGTGGCCTGGTTGGTCCGTGGACA
>JBBPRX010000964.1:0-10567 GCA_038093195.1 Boletus fagicola | reverse complement strand
AGACAAGCGTCTGCCGACCAGCGAATGCTCTGTGGAGGTGTATCCTATATGCGAAGTTACCCGTCCCCCCAGTGAGTTTCTCAACTGTGTGAGCAGCGAATTCAGGGTTATCCTGCAGGTATGCCTGGATACCTGATACGGTTGCTAAATCGTCGATAACACTTGACATCCTTTCAGGGATTGTCAGAAGTGAATGATGTTTACTAGCACTTGGAGCGTCTTGCTTTCTCAGGATTTGTATATGAGCGGCCAAAACTTCGAGTCACCGACCGAACGAGTTCCAGAATCATGGTGACTTGTTCATCAAGACGGTTCCGAGAGCGTTACGATCGTCGACAAGTGACTCTTAGAAGAATATCTTAACGTAGACGAACGTTCCCCCCATACAGTCAGCTGTACCGTATCGATAACCATTCGGACAGACTGTGACATCAGCACTACGAAAAACGTGCAAATTCAAAAATTCCTTCCCGTCAGGAAGGGCACAGGAACAGAATTTCATTTTTTTCGTCAGTCGTCCTCCAATCAGAACCCTCAAATGGCTCGTGCGATAACGTTACAAACATATCTTCGCAGATCCGGGTCTAGTCAGAACGCGGGTCCGAGAGGGTCCATGATGCCCATGAAACGACACGCACAACTAGTTGCTTTGTCAGTCATGGATATCTGGATCGCAACCAATGTACCCATCCATCGATCCAGACACAACTCTGCAGCGCCATGGTGAATAACGTACAGCGCAGGTTTACTCTTCCCTTCAATGACAGATTCTGGAGCGTCGCCCGATACTTTATTTGGTGGTTATTACGACGCGTATGGCCGCGTCAGGTAGACAACATCCACAGAAGTGAACGAGGAAATACAAGAGATAAATTGTTGGGATACGACAGCTTACAACAGATTCCTAAGCCGTAGTAACCTGATTTTACAGCATCCCGGTATCTAGGCACGAATTACAACTTGTCATAGTAATAGTCGAGGGGAGGAATGTCGGGCTGCGAACCGAGACATGTTAGCAGCCACGGGAGGAGCAGCCCAAGGATGGTGCCTACCTTGAGACCCTTGCGTGTACGAATGCCCTTAACGAGATCTTCGAGCTTGCTGCCCTTGTCAAGGGGTGCTAAGAATGGGATGCACTCAGTATCAGTGTCGTCAACTCGAATCGAGCACTTACAACCATTCATGACCTCCCAGTGATCGAACACACTCTGGGGGAAGGCTTGTCCTGCAGTTTGTGAACGGAGATCCCCGTTGAAGCCAAAGGATTCCATAACGGGCAGGTATGCCTTGACGGTGAACATGGGCGTTCCGGGCCTCTGTTCCTCGCTGAAGACTTGACCACGACGCTTGTTCAACACGCTGTAAATGCCACCGATGGCATTCTCAGGACATTGAATCTCGACTAAGACAGATGTCAGCCCTGCGTCAGACCGAGGAATGGGAAACATTGTACCGAGGTAAACAGGCTCCTGGAGACCTGGTGTAGCAAGCAGGCAGGCAGCATAGCAAACACGCCGACATGTTGGGATGATCTGACCTCCACCACGGTGGATAGCATCAGTGTGTAGCTAAGGATATCTCAGATCAGAGGATTATACTGTTAACGACAGCGATGAGCTTACTGTTACATCCATAACGTTCAAACGGACACCACGCATGTTCTCTTCAGCACAGACACCTTCCTTTGTTGCCCACTGGAATGCGGCAACACATGAATCCTTGATTTCATTGAGGTACTGCACACCCTTGGTGACATCAACCAACAAGTTAGCACCAGTAGTCTCAGGACCGAAACACCAGATCTTCCTGGCATCGGTGACATCCCAACCGTATTCATCAGCAAGGATACGAGCACGGGCCTTAAAATCGTCACGAGCACTAATGGTGCCACCCTCGATAGCCTTGGTAAGTTCTTCATCGAGCGGCATAGCCTTCGCATAGAGACGGTTGTGTTTGTTCTGTGACTTGGAGAGGGCAACGATGGAAGATTCCGCCTTCACGGTCTCGCGGTAACCAACGACGGGGTCTGAGATCTTGAGAGGAACTCCTGCGTGGTCGTCTTGCAGGTCCTATATTTACCCCTAAGCAAAAACTGGATAATAGAAAAATGGCGAATCTGACCTTCAAGCAAATTTCCAAGTGGAGCTCTCCGGCACCCGCAACAATGTGTTCACCAGTCTCAGCGATCCAAGCCTGGACGCAAGGGTCGGACTTGGAAAGACGTTTAAGACCTTCTACAAGCTTGGGGAGATCGGCTGCATTCTTGACTTCAACGGCAACCTGAACGACAGGGGACACGGAGAACTTCATGACCCTCATGTTGTGGGCAGTTTCAGACGTAGTGAGAGTACCGCTCTTGAGCAAGAACTGATCGATACCAACGAGACCGATAATGTTACCAGCAGGGCAATCTTCAATAGGCTCAATGTAGCGACCCATCATTAGTACGGTGCGTTGGACAGACTTGACGAACAAGTCATCCTTCTTTCCAGGAACATAGTTGGGTCCTTGGATACGGATCTTGGGACCAGCACGGACAGTTCCGGAGAAGACACGACCAAATGCGTAGAAACGTCCCTTATCGGACGTGGGGACCATCTTGGAGACGTAGAGAACGAGAGGTCCCTTCGGGTCACAGTCACGGATACTGATGGCTGACTCGTCATCCATGGGACCCTCATATAGGGTCTCAACACGGTAGCGCTGAGCGGTGGCGGGAGAGGGTAAGTGAATGACTATCATCTCCAGGAGAGCCTCGCCGGCAGGTAAGAACTTGCGCATGATGGTCTTGAGGAGGGCCTTGGCATCTGAAATCTCCTTCTCCTCAGAGGTAAGTTTAATCTCAAGTTTCTCGCACATGGTCTCAACTTGATCCTTTTTGTGTTTCATAACGGCATCAAAGATCTTGAATATGGGGTCGAGCACGAACATGTTGAAAGCACGCTCGAGGAGTTTGCCCTCGGCATCCGAAGACTTTGTAGACCACTTGCGGGTCGCGGGATTGAAGAAGTTGTCGCCCCAAAGCTTGGAAATGAGCTTGTCCTTGGGGACACCGAATTTCTTAGAGTATCTTCCGGCAAACTGACGAAGGGTGAAGCCCCATCCGTGGAGGCCGGAAGCGAAGGCGACAGTACCCTTGTCAGGATAGACCTGGACGTCACCAAGGGCGGCGTCGTGGTAAGTCGAGATGATGACGTTGACAGTCTCGACTGTGCGCTGGAAGGACTGGTAAAGGTCTTCCTTCTGAACTTGGAGCTCGAGTAGAGCACGGTCGACCTTGTTGATGACGACGACGGGTTTGATACGTTCTGTAAGAGCCTGACGCAAGACGGTTTCTGTCTGGACGCAAACACCTTCGATACAGTCGACGACAACGAGGGCACCATCTGTGACGCGGAGGGCGGCGGTGACCTCTGAGGAGAAGTCGACGTGCCCGGGTGAGTCGATCAGGTTGATCAAGAATTCATGGCCTGATGGGATCGGCCTGGTAAGACGGGAGAGTCTACGTATGGATATTCGCTCATACCGCCTGTTTTTTGCTTGATGACTTCGACATCTTCCTTGTTCATTTCAAAGTACATGGAGATGGCAGTCGATTTGATGGTGATACCACGCTCCTTTTCGTCTTCACGGGTGTCTGTGAAACGCATGTCTCCTGCCTTTGCTGATGCAATGATACCAGCCTTGGAGACAAGGGAGTCGGTAAGGGTAGATTTTCCATGATCGACTGGGGGTGTTAGATCAGATGGCGATATGGAGCGATGGCGGGGCGACACTGACCATGGGCAATGACACTCATGTTACGGATGTTGGTGGGCCGGTCCATGAGGGCGCGGACCTGGTCTGTTTTGGATGAGGTGCGGGTGAAAAGGGGGGAGGGAGGCGGGTGATCTCACCTACTGTAAAGTTACTGATGGAATGGGAGAGGGATGATGAGCATGACGGAGATGAAGGAAGGAGAGAACGTACACCATGATGTCTAAAAGATACAGATAGAAAAGTACAGGGGGAGGAGGGAAATTTATGTAAACGGAGAGGGAATGAGTCGGTCGCAAGCACCGGGACCGTAGCTCGGTGTGTGGAGTCAAAAGATATCTTTTCTTCGTCGGACGGGTTATCGATCGCGTTCAGGGCAGGCACACGGAAACGGAACACGTGAACGCACGCCACGTGGTTATCTAATCTAATCTATAGTAATCACGTGGGTGGATCATGAGCGAGTCACCCGAGTTTTATTTGACAAGATCTTTAATGAGGGTGCTGGCAGGTTATCGATCGCGAGCACCGTTCAGAATGGCCTCCTCATACAACGGTCCCTGGCCCGCCCGCAGAATTCGCGATGAGTTCTTTGCCTACTTCCGCAGCAAAGACCACACCTTCGTGCCCTCCTCCTCCACCATTCCTTACGACGACCCGACCCTCCTCTTCGCCAACGCAGGCATGAACCAAGTCCGTCTCATCTCTCTTTTGATCGACCCCACCTATCCTCACCCGACATAGTACAAGTCCATCTTTCTCGGCACTGTCGATCCAAACTCTGAACGCGGCAAGCTCAAGCGTGCGTTCAACAGCCAGAAGTGCATCAGGGCTGGCGGAAAGCACAACGGTCTCACCCCTCCATGGCCGCGTTATCCTCACTCACCTCTTTCCAGATCTCGAGGATGTCGGAAAAGACTCTTACCATCACACTTTCTTTGAGATGCTCGGCAATTGGTCTTTCGGGGACTACTTCAAGGCTGGTATCCCCCCCCCATTTCTCCCACTCCCCTTATCTTTTCATCCCTGTAGAAAGAAGCTATCACTTTTAGCTGGGAGCTTTTGACTCAAATCTACAAACTCCCAAAAGACCGACTCTACGTCACCTACTTTGCCGGCGACCCACAGAGCAACATTCCGTGCGACGACGAAGCCAGGCAAACATGGCTTGATCTTGGCATGGATCCTACCCATGTCATTCCATCAAAGTTCAACTTCTGGGGTATTCTTCTTGTCTTTTCATCCCCAACTCCTACCTGACCTGCTCCTGCAGAGATGGGTCCAACTGGCCCGTGCGGTCCTTGCAGGTGAGCCTGACGTCTACTCGTTGTATCCATATCAACCACCATCACAGCGAGGTACATGTCGATCGAATAGGTGGTCGTGAGGTTCCCCATCTCGTCGACGGTGACGACCCGACCGTTGTGGAAATCTGGAATAACGTCTTTATCCAATTCAATCGCGAGGAAGACGGATCCCTCAAAATTCTTCCAGCGAAACACGTGGACACTGGCATGGGCTTCGAACGTATCGTTTCTGTCATCCAAAACAGGTTGTCCAACTATGATACAGACATCTTTCATCCAATCATGCTCAAGATCCAAGAACTAAGCGGTGCACGTCCATATACTGGCAAGTTTGGTGCAGAGGATGTCGATGGCATTGATACTGCCTACCGCGTTGTCGCTGACCATGTGCGAACCCTCTCATTCGCCCTAAGCGACGGAGGTATGCCAAACAACGTTGGTCGAGGTTACGTTCTCCGTCGCATCCTTCGCCGTGGCTGTCGGTATGTTAGGAAGAAACTCGGTGCACCCATCGGCTCGTTCTTTTCATCGCTCATGCCTGTCGTAGTTGAACAAATGGTCTGTACAACCCCCTTGCATTCTTGTGACACCCTGATCGTCTTCCAGGGCGACGTCTTCCCAGAACTTCAAAAGAAACAGGACGAAATCAAGGAAATTCTTGACGAAGAAGAAGAATCCTTTTCACGCACCTTGGATCGCGGCGAGAAGCTTTTCGACCAATATGCCACACGTGCAAAGGAGGCTGGTTTCAATGAACTTAACGGTGCTGATGTCTGGCGTTTATACGACACCTTTGGTTTCCCCGTCGATTTGACGCGTCTCATGGCTGAAGAGCTTTCCCTTACTATCAATGAGAAGGAGTTCGAAGCTGCACAGGAGCGATCAAAGGAGGCGAGCAAGGGCACGTTCAAGAGGGACAAGGCGGATAGCGTCAAGCTTGACGTTCATGACCTTGCAGCATTAGAGAAGAACGACGCAATACCCAAAACCGACGATTCGCCCAAATACCGTGAGTGCCGTCCACTTGCTCAACATCAATGCAGAAATATTACCGTCTGCTGTAGAGCTCGGAAACGTTACCGCAAAAGTAAAGGGCATTTACTATAACCGCGAGTTTCTTGGATCCACTACCAACATTCCTGACGGCGCCAACTTTGGTATCCTCCTCGATCGCACGAGTTTCTACGCAGAGGCTGGTGGCCAGGAGTACGACACCGGAAACATTGTTATCGACGGTGCATGCGATTTCGAAGTGACGAACGTCCAGGTGTACAGCGGCTATGTCCTGCATACTGGTCATCTCAAGTATGGCCAACTGAATGTTGGGGACGATGTCATTTCCTCATACGATGAACTACGCCGGTGGCCACTCCGTAGCAACCACACTGCTACGCACATCCTTAATTTCTGCCTCCGCGAGGTGCTCGGAGACCATATCGATCAGAAAGGCTCTCTTGTCGCCCCCACAAAGTTGCGGTTTGACTTTTCACATAAAGCTCAGATTGCACTTTCAGAACTTGCCAAGATTGAATCTATGTCTGTCGAGTGGATCAGGAAGAATGTCAAGGTTTATAGCAAAGATATTGACCTTAAATCCGGGTTCAAAATTCCTGGCCTCCGCGCTGTCTTCGGCGAAGCTTACCCGGATCCAGTACGTGTGGTCGTACTAGGGTACGATGTCGACGATATCACAAAGGACCTTGAGCATCCGAGATGGCGAAGCACCAGCATCGAGTTTTGTGGAGGTACGCACGTCGCAAAGACGGGTGATATCAAGGACTTTGTGGTTATCGAGGAGTCGGGGATCGCCAAGGGTATCAGACGAATCACTGCGATTACTGGGCAAGAGGCTCAGGAGGCGACGCGCGTCGCAAACGAATTTAAGTCGCGCCTTGATGTACTTGAAACTAGCTCGGGGAATGAGAAGGATGCTGGTCTCAAGGCACTTACGGTGGTAAGCCGGATTATTGGATGTGCTGCAATGTGGTGCTCACGCACATCCCAGGAACTTGGACAGGCAGATATCTCGGTTCTGGTCAAAGCAGATTTGAAAGAGCGCCTCGGAGCAATTCGCAAGGCATTCGACAAGCAGATAAAGGAGAAGGAAGCTGCACTCAACAAATCGGTCTGTCCTATCGCCTTGAGAGACATCTATCCGATATTGAGTTTGTCACAGGCTGTCGATGCACTGGTCACCTATTTCAACGAAAATCCAGACGCCATAGGGTACTTTGCGAGTATCGATGTAGATGGCAACTCAAAGGTCGGTTTGCATTCAGGGTAGCATGACGGTCAACAAACTAATTGTTACCGTGCAAAAAAAGATCCTTCAAAACATTGTCACGCAAAGCAAGAAGCTCGGAAAAGCTGTGTATGTGTTCAGTGTCAACGTAGAGGGTGGTAAGGTGGCACACGCGAATTATGTGCCGGAAGATGTCCGGGCGAAAGGATTTGATGCTCGAACGTGGGCGTCCAAAGTGACCGAGGTGTTGGGCGGCAAGGTGAGACCGTCTAAGCGTAGAGTCATTGGTCAAGTTGACACAGTCTCGGTCCAGGCTGGAGGGAAAGAGGATGGCGCTCAAGGTGTTGGTGTCAACGTAGAGGAAGTCGAAAACGCCGTCAGGATTGCGCGAGAGGCATATCCAGTTAGTAAATGATTCCCTTGAAGCTGGTGATGGAGAGTTGGATATGGTAGATTTCCCGATGATCGTCTGTTTTAGACACGAGCGCTACTGCCACAGCATTGAAATACTGATTTAGCTTGACTCGCACTGACTCCATTCATCAAGAGTTTCAAGAATTTGACACGCTGTTGTAGTACGGAAACACCAAAGCCCAGCATGCCAGGCAGTCAGCTCTACCCGCTCGAGATAAATCCCCGAACTGGAGAGCCCTTTCTCCGTCTCCCCGCCCCGAACGACAACATTATCCTAACGGCTCCGCGCATGAGCGATGCCAAGAGCCTCGCCCCCATCATCAACGATCCTAGGGTATCGATATGGCTAGAAGGACCGCCAATTCCATACCATGACGAGTATGCGGAGGAGTGGCTTGCGCTCATTGTAAAGCAAAGCGAGGATATTCTGGTGGAGTTGAGGGAGGAGGATCGGTTGAACCCAGAGGGTCCGTTGAAAGTGATGGGGGGGTGCCCGGTCAGACACATAAGAGAGGTTCTCCCGGATGGGACAGACATCTATCTTGGGGACATCGGAATCAACCGCGCGCAAATGGAGGAGGTGCTCGATCCCGACGAGAGGAAGAGGGCGGTGGAGGCGAACAACAGGAAAGCAGTCGGGGATCCGAGCATTGTGTGGACGTTTGGAGGTACGGACGACGTTGAGCTTGAAAGAGGGGGCATGCTGGCTGACTCGGACAGACTACCTTGCGCCATCCCACCACGGACGGGGCATCATGAGTGCAGCGATGGGGGCGATATTGAATGGGTGGGCGATTCCACGGATGGGGGTTCGGTGCATGGTGGGGTATACGTTTACGGGAAACGAAGGTAGTCGGCGGGTGTTTGAGAAGAACGGGTTTGAGTGGCAGAGAACGATGGAGAACGGGAAGCTAGTTCGGGGAGAGCACAAGAAGTTGACCTATCTACGCTGGGAACTGTAACTGTGACGATGTGCACAGCCGCATCCGCACATCTCGTCTGTTTCACCGCCTCCTCTTTTCTATTTCTCTCCCCATCCGCAATATGAGCGGCTTGATTAGGCCAGCGACGCCCGGCTTCCTCATCACCCTCGCTGCGACAGTCCTCCTCGCCGTCGTCTCTTTCTCTGTCCCACTCATCAAGTCTGTCTACTTCCTCAAGGCCTCTCTTGCCGTCCAGAATCTGAATGGCGACATCACCTTTGGAACTCTGGGTTATTGCATGACCGTAGATACCTCGACTACCTGCTCAAACGCCACCGTCGGATATGAGCTCAGTCAGTTATTCTCCCTTTGCTGTGCCGTAGTCCTTACCCTCTCACCAAGATGTAAACGCCCTGGTCGGTGACACAACCTCCATCCAAATACCTCAGGTTGTCGTAAAATGGCTCACCTATGTCCTCGTTCTCCACATCGTCGCTTTTGGCCTCGCTGCTATCGCCGCCATTTTTGGCCTTCTTGCCCACGTTCGTGAGATGGCCATGACCTGCTTCAGCAGCTGCATATCAGGATTTGCAGCTGCTGTTGCCCTCGTAGCTTTCATCTTTGACGTCGCCATCTTTTTCGTAGCGAAATCCCGCATGAATTCTGTGTCAGGCGGCTCGGCGTCAATCGGCAATGCTGTCTGGCTCACTCTTGTCGCCTGGATTCTTCTCTTCTTCAGCGGCTGCTTCTATGGCCTTGGCAGGTGCTGCATTAGACGTCGTCCGCGCGATGCATGGGGAGGAAAAGCTGGCACTCCCATCGGTGAAAATGGATACAACTCCAACGAGCAAATGCGCCTCGACGCCGTCAAAGCAGAGGCGGACCGCAAGGCTCGACAAGCTCAACCCGAGGTTGGCCTGCCTGCCTTCCACGAATATGACCCATCTCAACCACTCAAGGCTCGCGTGGATGGAGAGGAAGTATACCTTGAAGAAGACGCACCTTACCGCGATAACCAGAGCGTATCCACGTCCGGAAGAGCTGGTATGGGAACCTATGGTCGTACCGCACGAGGAGCATATGCAGGAGGTGGCTATATGCAGGCTCCACCTGGCACTCGTGCTGTGGACGACTATAACAATGCATCCCCTTATCCCCCAAGAGCACAGCGTCGGGAAAGTAACATCACACATACCACTACCACCACTACCCCCTCCATGTATCCACCATCGTCCAATACTCCGGCTCCCTCTTCGGTCCCGGTAGCGGCCGTGTACGACCCTTCTCCAGACAATCATTATAACCACGATCCGTATGGTCCACAGGCGTATGGTCACATTCCCGGGGGTACTGCCTGTAAGTTTTCTTTTGCTTCTTTTTTGTGCTATTTTTCATGCATTTCCAGACAACCCACACGTCCCACAATCACCTTACGATCCATACGGCGCATTCAATCCGGACACATACAACGCTACATCAACTATGGCTGACAACCCTTCTCAATCACCATATGGGGCTCCATACAATGCCGCTAGAACACCTACCCTCCCGTCCGATCACAGCTATGCGCTTGGCGGAGGTGCATACGGCGCGACCACTCTGCCCGCTGCACCCATAAACGATCCTTACAGTGATCCTTATTATGGACATTACCAGGCTCCTTCAAACCCGACTCCCCCGCCGGTGTCGCGATCGCCACTTATGATTAATACCCAAACTGTCGGTGCGCCGACGAGTGCTAGTCCTGTCAGGGGACCGAGAGGCCCGAGGAACAGCATCGTAATGGCCCCTCCACCTACATCGGCACAATACGCCGACAGCCCCCCAACGTACGAATCCGGTCAATCCGGCGCTCCTGGTCAATGGGGAAACAAACGTTGAATAAAATGATCGTCATTCATTACTGACTTCTACGAACCCTGTTC
>JBBPRX010000963.1:0-10571 GCA_038093195.1 Boletus fagicola | reverse complement strand
GTTATGAAGAAACTCGCACGGGGAAAACACGCGACCACACAGCCACAATTCCCCCCAGTACTTGACCTCATCCACCATGTGACAAGCGCTAGCTCAGACAGGGGCTCCGAAAAGGAGGAGATATCGTCGTGCCGTAACGCGGAGTAGGCCCTTGTACATACGACCGCAATCGCCAATTTCCTGTGTCCTCAAGGAATGCGGGAGTAATAGTACTGCCGTATACTGCCGCCTTGCGGCGGAATCCTAACCCCCGCGATATTTGTTTCGCAATTCTCCGAGGCTATGCCTCAGACAGCTGTGAGTATTTGGATTAATTAGGGTGTACCTTTGGGGGTTCTGACTCTTCTGAGAAATCTCTGAGTCCTGTCCACTCCTTTGCCGTGCGGCTGGTTGTGTTTGTCTCTGCCAGTGCTAGCCGCAACCTGAGCCTTCTGGTATCTTTTTGATATACCGAATCGCATTCAAGTTCTAATAATGGGAGAATCCACGTCGATTCGTCGCGTTCCGTTGGCTACAAACTCTCTTTATCATGCTCGGCGTTATCGATATAGGAGACGGTGAACATCCGTGCCTTCACGAACGTTCGTACTCGATTCATCTGTCGCGTGACCAAGGTGTGATTTCTATGTAGACTTCCACACCCAGTAGGCGCCGCTTCAAGTTCCACGGCCATCAGCGACGGCGCTGATCATTGGAAAGAAAATGTTTCGACCAATAACGAGGGAGCAGCCAAGATCATGTGGGAGATGACGCGTGACGGCACACGTGTTCGCCTCAAGGCCTGTTGGAGGATGGCTCCTGACCACTCCTAACATTGCCTTCTTTTGACTGATGCATTTCAGGCAAACGAAAAGTACGGAGCCCCTCCTCTGGTATGACTAGATTACTTGACATTATCTACCACTGATCAGATGCCCAATCCACAACAGCGAGCGAGGCTGCCCGAACGGCACTCCGCTTTCCCGTCCCACTGGGGTTCGCGCCCGTAATCCGCCCGCAGATTCATGGTTCCATTATGTCCCAGATCTCGAGCGCCCCGATTTCAAATTGCCCAAGTTAGATACGCAACGTTGCGTCATTCCATTCACGCCATCCACCCCGCCTTCCTACTGTAGCAATTAACCTTGACGTGTCCTCGAGGCACGATCTGGCCTGCCGCAATGCCCGTGGCGATGTGACCCTTTCGTATAAAGGATGCTGGCTGACCATTGTTACTTTTCCATCCCTGTTTGTCACTCCCCGCAACAATGTCATACTACGGTGACCCTTACTACAGTACCCCCAGGTCTCGGCGGCCATCTTTGAGCTATGCAGGAACCCCAGCCAGCTTCTCTCACGGCATTCCACTGTCATCCTACGAACCAGTCATGCACGTCAGTCGACAACCCCTTATTCCTGTACATTCCACTGACCGTTCCGACAGACCTATTCGCAACCAGCCTACACTTCGTATGCCCCCACTACATGTGTGATTTTTTTTCCTACTATCTGAATGCGTTCTGAATGCTACGAACATCCAGCTTACGATGACCTTGGCCTCCAAGATGTATACTACCCAGAACGTCGTAGATCCGTCAGCGGTTATCCACCTCTGGTCCAGCCTATGGTATATCCTCGGTCCCGTCGTTCGTCATCCGTATCGTATACTTCTTCCCCCGCTTTCGTCGATCCTCTCCGCAGGGGGTTTGGACGCGTCCTAAAGTTTAAACGCAAGGGCGCTTTCCGAGCAGGGATCACGATTGGGGAAGCACAAGCCAATGTTCGACTGTCCGGTTCGGAGTCGTATACATTCCAGGACATCGGTGTGGATGCCAGAGGCAAGATCTATGTGAATCTCAGGGTAGGTCTCTCTGACATGTAATGAGTTCATGTCTCATCTATTTCTGTTAGTGGCCCGGGTATCCCCCACTTAACTACGAAATTCCAGTTGACGGATACAGCGGATACGTCGATATGCAATCCCTTGCCAGGCGGGTGGGCCGTGCTGTTTCACATTACCTTCAGGTTGCGTCCCCCATCAGGTCTTAGGTCGTTTCTAACCTCGCTTTCATCTGCAGGCTAACGTGATACCGATCCGTTGGGATCGAATTGAGATGCAATATCTGGAAGAGATGTCAATTGGAACGTGGCATCTAAAAATGAGCACGTCATAGGGGATGTCCTCTAGTTCCGACCCCAGATACTCGTGTTTTGTTACTTATCATTTTACGCCCTGCCCTAGTTCCACCGGACCATCCGATATGTCCAGTCTACCTTTTCAATGCATGTCGACTGCTGTACAGCATAATGCTCAGTGTATCAATCCGTCATCTAATATTATTGACGATTATCATGAACTTGTGGGGCGTTCGTAGAGCGCACTCCCCCGATTCCCCTCGTGAGATAACAGAGAGTCTGTAATCTCTCGGGTGTGTTCGGAGGCGATCGATATCTGCGAGCTCCGCATCCGACTGCGGGCGCAAGATCATCATGCCAGTTTGGCTTCCTGTGAAAGGAGCCGCCACCAAGATGGGGGGACAAGTTACGTACATGCGGGCTGCAGACAAATTCATCCGCAGCTCTCCGTGGGGTATAGGGTAGACAGAATTGTCTGGGTATCGCCATGCCGTCTCCGAAACCGGTTGCTTTAGGGGAGATCTATTGCACCATATCGCTGAGGGGTGTGTTCCTAGCACAGGTACTGTCGCTCATCAGTATCGAGTTGACTATAATCATTTAGTTGATGACCTTCAGTGGATTTAGATGTTTTTCGGTTTCATGGCTCTTGAGTCTTGAGATAAAAAAATGTTGCGTGTGCAGCACTGCACGATACAAGAACTTCCAGCGGTGATCGACGCGGTCACTACAGAATGGTTTCACGCGATCAAACGGACGCCACTCTCGTCGAAAACATACTTGCAAAGTATCATTCGCTCAATTACACACCAACCGATGGGACCTACACCACCCTAGCAGCGTTCGCGTTGACTTCCCCTGATCCAGATCCCCCAACGCAGATCATTGGGCTGGCCACAGGATGCAAGTGTCTACCAAAGGATCGCTTACCGGAGCAAGGCGATGCTTTGCACGACTCGCACGCAGAAGTCCTCGCACGCCGTTCCGCGCTCCGCTGGCTTCTCGAAGAGATTGGACGATATGTCGTCCGAGGCGGGCAGTCTCAATGGCTTACCAGAGACCGTGACGGGATGTTTAGCCTCAAGCATGGAGTGTCCATGACTTTGTATATATCAACGCCACCCTGTAAGAGCCTAGACTCTTTTGCTTGCGTTCGAGGATGCTGACGATCGAATCTTACCCCGCACACGCGATCCAGGTGGCGACGCGTCCATGCGTTTTCTCGCGTCTTATCAAGACGAAGAGACAGCAAAACTCAAGGACTCTTCTATTTTCGAGCCTTTACCAAAAGGCGTCGCCTCCAGAGGCCGAGACAATTACGTCTTGTTTGGAGTGTTGCGAACAAAGCCCGGGCGGGCTGATTCACCACCGACGTTGTGCATGTCATGCAGCGATAAAATCGCGCGGTGGAATGTTCTCGGAGTCCAAGGCTCTCTCGGATCTGCGTTCCTTCACCCGATATATGTTTCCAAGATCATCATTGGAGAGGTGCCTGAACGTCTTCATGGGGATGTAAGGACGGACTGCGAAAGAGCCTTTTGGGGACGCTTGTCAGACGTCTCAGGTAACTTTGCTCGCTTGGTTTCTTGATACCACATTCACTGGATTTCGACGACGACATTAAGCCCTACCATCTCCTTTCCACGTCCATCACCCCGAAGTCACCTTTACGCCGATTCCATTCAAGTACTCCAAGCTATCAGTCTCTCCTTCTGGAACTGCCCGGTCATTCAACGAATGTAGCGGCCCATTCATATATCCCATTTCAATCCTTGTACTAAAGACGGTTTATCACAATTAGCGCTGTGCTGGATCGCAGATTCATCCGTTCCGCACGAGATATTGATCAATGGCCTCAAACGAGGTGTTCCTCCAAAACACCGCTTCAAGACGATGTTCAGGTAGGTCTGGCGTATTATCCTATCCTTTTTGCCTGTCCCGTGCATACATTGGAATAGACCGCAGCTCTCAAAGTCGTCCATGTCCAAGCTTTACTGTGATACCGTGCTGCTCCTCCACGGTGACGGACAGTTTTCTGGTCAACCACCGTATCCCACGAAGACGTGTACGTACTTTGAAGTGAAACAAAGTGTTTCACATTACCAGGCAGCGAAGGCACGCCTTGTAGGGGAAGGGTGCACTTTCGCAGGATGGGTTACGAGCGGTATACATTGGGAGAGCTTCACAGCTATACCTCTAGACATGGCACATGAAAGATTTGTCGAACAAGTTCAAGTAAATGCAACGGGGACATAGAATTATATTTAACGGTCTCGAGTCGAAGGTGATACATAATAGTATGACCAAGCGTGAAAAATGATATCATAATGGGCCATTAAAGGTCTTGGGTAATATTGCTCTACGTCTAATAGCAGGCAGCCACTGAAGGGTTACTGATCCTTCCTGTCGTCTGAAACGTTGTCATCGTTTTCGATCGAGTCATCATCAGGGGGTAGGGCCTTGTTGTCTATGAAAGGTGTGTTGGTAAGCGATTCCGTGTCCGTCAGCGGAGGGCTAGAGCGCCCAGAGCGATTGCTATTTTCAGCAAGCTCCTTGCGCAACGCCTCCAATTCACGTTCGAATCTTTCGATCGAGTAGTCAGTATGCAAAAAAGAGGATGAATGGTGGACTGTACGCACTTGCGACCAAAGACTTCGATGTAGAATCCTCCGCCATTCCACACACTCACGGCGAAGATCAAAATCAAGAAAGTGCCGCTCCATCGAGGGCTGTCGTACAACAGGTATACCGCCGGCAACTCCGTTAGAATTGAATACACTAAGATATACCACATTTAGCATACGACCTATAGGAACGAAAACAGTACTTGCAGAATTGACCAGCCATGAAATATGCTTCGCGCTTTTCCGGATGAGTCCTATCGAGTGCACGCCCAATTGAACCACGCTTGTCGTTAAGAAGGAATGACAAGGACGTAGTCCTTTGCCCAGATTCGATCTTGCTGCGACGATCTATATATACAAACTACAAACTGGAACTTAGCTCGTGTTCAACAACAGGTTTGGATTGTGTGTCACCTTCCAGTACAACAATTGCCAAATAAGATCTGTCAGGGAAAGTCAGGGACAATACGCTGGAAATCTGACATATCAACTTACAAATGGCACCACTGATGAATACCGCGCGTCCAGGATTCATGTGAGGTAACGCCGCCAATGCAGGGAAACGCTGTTCTGCCCCAGGATAGAAATGCCTATACCAAGGTCACAGTCGATTCCTAAAATATATTTGCTGATGACCCACCGTATTACAGTGAATGTGAACGGGGCATAGATATGAATGAATAGCGATGTTACTTTATCGGAGTCGTGAAACACAAGGCTGTTTCTCCACGTGACGACCGCACTTGCAAGGGACCCATGCGAGAGGCAGTAACATGCCATGAACAGTGCCGTATTGGAAGGAAGGAACCAGATGTAAACGAAGTTGAGGATTGTAACGTAATAGCAGAGGTCGAAGAGAAAGTAATGCCAGGAACGCTTCTTGTAGGTATAAGCGCGGAGAGGGAGTAGATATAACCCCTGAAGAGTATACGCAACATGAACCCATCTAAAATACGTGTCATCAGTACTTTTAGTCATGAGTGAGGAGGGTCCATACTCTGGGGACATCCCAAACAAAAGTGCTGACACCAACAGTGACATAACGCCAAAGAAGAACGAAACCTTTTCACGCGTTCGAACCACTTTTGCGGAATGCCATGATGACACCAGCGATTGCATCCGCGCGGAAACCTACATACGCGAATGAGAATGGTTTGTAGATGTGCTGGTGACTCGAAAGGCACCTTTAACTTGAAGTTTTTGATTTCACGGTCCAGGTTCTCCGCCAGCACATCGCCAGATTGTGCGCGTTTCTTGAGTGCTTCCTCGGCCTTGGTCTTGAGCCTATCGCTGTGTTTTTGGATTTGCCTCTGAAGCAGATCCAAGCGAGAATCAAAATATGTTTCCATAGTATCTGCGCGAGTGCGTTCATAAAAATTGTAACCAAAAGGCGCATTCCACATACCGAGCAAAGTAAATGCTCCAGTCCAATCCGAGATATCATCGCGGAGAAATCGTTCGAATGGTGTAGAGAAGTAGCCCATGCCAGTGGAAGCCTCTATTTTTGAGGGGGAGGGGGGCTGGGAAGCCATTATATATCACAGATCGTGACGAGGACAATGACAACACTAAGTGGGTTGTGGTGAAACGCGTCCGCTTTGACACCACACGGAAAGCACACCCTCGCTTAGTCAGCAGGTGGGAGGATCCCAGAGTCAACCTTTCTAATCGATTTCAGGTAATCCTGTCTATGGACCCAACGATGAATTCTATTGGAGGGATATACACAAAGGTCTACACAAGGGAGAGGTCACCGAACTTTTCTTTGTAGCCTAAAGAAACGTCAGCGGTGTTCAACATACGCCTGTACGTGGGTTTACCTGGCACGCTAAATTTGCCTTTCTTCACCATGGTGTCAACAGTTTCCGCCAACCGTGGGTGAGAATCTTCAAAGTCAGATATCTGCGAAATAGAGTCTAAATACGATTCCATTGACAACAAATGAAACCTACAGTCAAATCCTCAAATGGACGGGCTTCTTCGATATTCGCGAGAGTAGCTTGGAGGTCTTTCAGCTCGACATCAATTTTTTGTGCGGTCTCTTTGGCTTTCTCGACCTAAAAACCATCAGATGACATACAGTTAGCGAAACCGTGACGACACACCGCTTTAGCCTCAAACGTCTCAATGGCTTTGATGTGTGCATTGACGTCGTAAGTGACAGGCTTGAAGTCCTTCAATAGCTTCTCAGCCTCATCGACAATCGCTGTATTTCTTAGGACAGTGCGATAGTGAGCAAAGTCCACGGTAGCTGGTTGAGAGGTGTATCGAGCGTGGACACGCTGAGCATCACCATGCCGCTTTCGGAACACCTGGAGAGCAGCAATTGTCTCTGTTAACAGTGACGATGAGTGTCTACAGAGTATATCCTATGAAGGTGTTTACCTTTCCCCAGTCCAAGTGTTGTATACACTCGGGCAAAGTCCTGTTCACGCGGGATTTAACGGGACATTGGAGAGTATATCTGTAAACTTACGACGGCGGCGACGGCTGCTTTGGAAGCCATGACCTGATGGGAAAGGGTAAGTTGGGTGTAACAGAAAGCAATGGACTGCTCGTACGGATGCTCGGAATTGCAAGTCTTGGAGAAATGGGTAAGGAAGTGGTGCCGGGAACTGCCGATGTATCAATAAATATGTTTATTTTGACCCGTAAATATCTACAATAATTAATGCCCAAGTTCTCTCGCCTTCGCACTCTCAGTGGCTTCGGCGTGTCTCGTAAACAAGGTCATTGTTCCAGGCCGTGAACGCTTGAATGAGTAACAAGAGTACATTGGATTCCGGATCCTGGACTCCATCACTCGGAGTATGTGACTGTCTTCCTCGGACTATACAGAGGCGCTGAGCACCTGTAAATAGGCCGTCTTGTGGCAAGAGTCTATTTACAGCCAGACTCATCTCGATAACACACTCATGGTCAGATGACACCAGCACGTTGCCGCAGAGCGTCAGGCCTTATCTCGTTTAATAACGCTCAGAAACCCAACCCCTTCTCGCCTAAGGCTTCCGCAAAATCTCGTTCAATTTCAAGTCCCTCATCGATGGTGTTGGAAAGCTGGTTTGAGAAACTAATATCCGCGGCTGGGATACACAGCATTTTCCAAGACGCTGCTGCTGCTGGCTCCAATGACGTACCTGTGCCAACATCTTGGGCACTGCTCCACGCTATACTCCACGGCCTCGTACTATTGGTAGTTCTCGGGGTTTTAAAGTGGACGTGGAGCAAGGCATGCTCTAAGCCTAGCACCACCCTCTTCAAGTCGGATGCCACCACAGGTGAAACTGAGAACAAAAATCGTGAGCACGGAGGTCAGTCGAGTTATCTTTATATTGGGATGAGTATTCACCAGTTGCTTCAATTCAGAGTGGACTCCGCAACGCTTCGACTATCCAGAGGTCACCCCTTGTGCGTTCGAGCTCAAGGATACGAAGCCTGTTCCATATCGTCCATTTCGGTGGGGTGAATATCAGTGAGTTACCTGGGCTTTTCGACGTTTCTTCCTCTGCAATTTGTACACGGTGAAGCAGTCTAACCATGACCTGATAGTGTGACGATGGGCATTCGTACCATGCCTTGGAGTGAATGGATCGAGCTCGACTCCACCTTCTCGGTTTACCAGCGCGTCCGCAGTTTCAGACTTCGAACTCGCGGGAGAAATGTTGTACGGGTCTTGCCTTTACGCGAAGATGGCATCGTTCAGGTGTCGGGAGGGGCCGAGGCCGGTACGCAACACCCATCTTCGGTTTGAAACAGGATATCCAGTTGACCTCCATATAGCAAAAGAATTGGTGTATGAGCTCGCAGAATTTCTTTCTCGACGGTATCCGACGTCCTTCCGCGTTACTCGGATCTCATCTTCCTCTTCTGTTCCTTCCATTGGCGGAGTTCCGCTTTCGTGGGAAGGAAACCTGCCGATTTGTACCATTGAGGTCAACGACACTGGTGCCAGATTTGACCTGAGCATATTGGACGCTCTCCAGGGTGTGGAAATGGGGGAACAAGCTATGAAGATTGTCACTGGGTTGTAAGCCACAACTCCTGCATGTGTCATAACGCGTTGGTGAGGATGATGACAGGGTTCAAGAAGACATTGCCATCATGATGGAAGGTGATCTCCTCCCGCGTGGTATTCCTATTTGTCGCGGTGCTTGCTGACTCCAGCGCGGCGCAGGATCGGACGGGAAATATTATTTCCAAGCTGGATCAATATGCACCCCAGGTTGGTGGGTGGAGCGTGCACTTGAGTAGGCATCACTGATGCTGTCCTTGCAACGTAATGTGTGTAGGGTTCTGGCGCATGGACGACAAAATTGGCATGTCGCTCGATGAGATCCATATGTCGGGGAATGTGCCCAAGTGTGAGTGCTTTTATGGCACTATGGGGTTTCGCTTACTTGTCAACTCAGTCAAGGAGAAACTGGAAATGAGCATGGAGCGATTCTTCAGACGCATGCCTCTAGATAAGCCAGTGATACGGAACAATTATTTTATACAGGTCGTCAAGCCCAGGGAAATGACGCTGCCTGGAGTGGGGAGAGCGAGTTCCGATACGGGAGAGGAAACGGCATGGGGTGTTGATCCGGAGGAGTTAGGGTGGTCAGAGTCGACAAACGGACGCGAGGATGATTTTGTTCACGGGCATGGACACAGCGCCGAGCCAGCTAGGTACCTCGAGCCGTCTACACTCCGCCTTCGCAGCGAGCGACAGACGTTGCGGCGACTCCCACGGACTGGGGCGATTATTTTCGGGATACGTACGTATCTATTCAAGGCGGAGGAGCTCGCACGGGAACGCGGGGTTGCAGGACGACTGGCTAGCGCGATTCGGAGCTGGCCAGATGACGTTGCAATTTATAAAGGGCGCAAGATGTATCAGGACATTTTACTGAGATATCTGGATGAGTGTGCGGAGAGGGAAGGGGATATTGGGGCAGAGAGAGATATGCATGCGTATCCGTATTAGGTTAGTTGGGAATGGGGTGGTCGTGAGGCGTGGTGGTAGGGTCGCGTCACGGAGTGGATCACACATGAATTATGTACGTGTACGTGTGGGCCCCTGGAGTGTAGACAGAGGGTATCTAGCGGGGCGGTGCGGGGTATGTATGGAGGGAGATGCGGGGAGGAGGAGAAGCCAAGGGTGGACGGGGATTGCCACGGGGATGTAACGTGGAAGGGGTATGACGTGCATCAGATCAATATCGGATCTGCGATAGGAAAAAGAGGAGTACATTTGCGCCCATTTGAACTCCGCTTGAAGTCGAATATAACACGACTACGTCAGACGTCGTCATTCCTTCTCGCCACCCTCCACTCGGAAAACAAGCGATTGCGCACGGGCCAGCGAAGACGAGCACGATAGTAGTGTGCAAACAACATTGCAGAGAAGAAAAACCTGACTGAAACGCAAGTATCTGCGATCCCGACCGAGTCTGAGCTGAACTGAATGTGTGTCGGACAGCAGGCTGTGTCGCCAGTAGAGTGTGCGTCACTCTGTGCACTGTCGTCATAACTATACGTCCCACTACGTCGTTCTATCGTCATCGTCGACTTGACATGCCCTCCACGCCGCCCAAGAATGGCGAGTCCCCCTCTGCCGAGCAACAGCTACTCCGGCACTCCCAACGGCAGACTCGCTGTGACTTTGATCTCGAGCCCAACCCGTTCGAGCAGTCCTTTTCCCGCCCCTCACATATCCGGCACACCTCTGCATCCCGCCGAGACTCGGCCAGCCCGGCCTCCAACCACTCTTCCCGCGCCTCCCAGCCCGACAGACCCCCCTCGGCATCTTCCATATCTCACCCCAAGAACGATGCCGGCCACTCCTCCCCC
>JBBPRX010000962.1:0-10577 GCA_038093195.1 Boletus fagicola | reverse complement strand
TGACCGACCGGTCCCGGAGGCAGTGGTATCACCGACTCACCGCTGGGCCAGGTGCGCCTGGACCAGTGCAACCGTGGCATGAAACGTCTATCCGCCGCTGTGACATGTGCAAGTCTGCACCGGGAAAAAAAGGCTATAAAATCTTTAGAGAATGTTGAGGTTTCATTTCGAACAGCTGACACGAAGCGGTGGCACGCATCATAAACGCAAAATGCAAAGTTCGCAGCGTTCCCACTGTATTACGTTATACTTGAAGCTTATTGCTGGCGGGTAGTACTTGGTTGAACGTACCAAACATTGAATATTGAGCTCAGCTTTCTACCACCCCCAGCTCAGTTCTGCTGTACCACCTAGGCAAGCGCAAGCCCTCTGATGACAGCATCTCCGACACCATACAGCGGGGCCGATTTGGCCCTCATCTTGGCAGGTGAATCATTGTATTACACAAAAGTCATCCGACCTACTGAAACCCTCTATCTTCAACTTCGTGACGAAACAAGCACCACCTGGTAACGATCATTCGTTCTTGAGACAACGATAGAATTATCAATCAGATCCATGGTTGGCTACTTCTCTGTCACCCAACCATCAATTATGGCAATTCCAAGCCTCATCCCACCGATCTGAGGTGGTCTGCGTGGTGTTACTGCAGCCAAGACCGCTTGCCGGTCGACAGTGGAAGGGAGTAAATCTTATGCTATATGGCAGACACGTGTATTACATGAGGACACGAAACTTGTTACAGCCTGTCGGCGTGCCGGAGTGTAAACTGGTCCGTTGCAGTAAACACCTAGACTAGACTGTCACCGATATATCTCAGGCTGGATCCCATATGAAGTCGTTAAGGGAAACGTCGAGATCTCGTGCAAGCGCCAACGCAACATCGTGCGATATCCCGCATTTGAACATCGGGGGACCATCTAGCTTGTCTGCCGCACTCGTTCTGTGCAACGCCCGCATAAGGGTCAGCTCCATGATCTGCGACGTCGATTTAGTGTTCGTTGCCTGACAACCAGACAATAAGAGAAAAAGAAGCGAGCGTACCGTGGCATAGATGTAAATCCGTCCAATTTCCATGTCCGTATATTCTCCCGGCAGTTCGAATCGAGGGTCATGCGGTCGTGTTTCGTAATCATTTCCCTCTAATAACGCGCCTAAGATTGCAAGCAGTCTGTCCAATGGAAACGTTGCAGGGCCAAGCAATCGCTGGGAAACCTATTAAAATGGATGCAGTCAGTTGGATGACACGTAAAAGTTGAAGTTCGGGCCGTACCTTGACAACTGTTTGTGCCCCTCCACTTTTCTTCGGAGAACTCGACTTTCTCCGCCTCTTTTTTCGTTCTTCTGCCCCTTGGCCAAACATCCGCAAATCGCTCTTTGATGGATTGGTCGATGCCAGGAACGCTGCGATAAGAATGAATTTCGACATCCGCGGAAGATGGTCCACTTTAAAGCTTGGCACCGGTTTCACTCGGCTTGAGAGACCATCACGGTTGGACGTGGCCAATGTTTGATCTGCATCGTAGTCGTTACTTGTAGCCCAGTCAGCGGCATTGTCGAGGCGTGGGTAAAGCGCATCTAAAGCAGCTGTAAATGTCGGCAAGAAGAACTTGAACAAACGCAAACGGCCATCTGTTCCTGGAGTTTCGAGTTCAGGGGGATCTAATCCCTCCTCTTCCGCTTGCCGTACCAATTCATCGTATTGACTGATAACTGGCTTCACGAAGCCCGGCCACCGAGCTGCGGCGACGTATTGGAGTTCGAGGGGATCGTTTGTGTATATTGACACGGCATTGTAAAGCGTCTCCACGTACTGTTCATAGAGCGGCTGTAGAGCGGGATGATAGGTCACGTGAGGTGTGTCAGACGACGATTGAGACAAGGATGTACTGCGGAACGCAGACACGAGCCTTTGGGTGACATCTGCAATAGTAAGTCGCCGAAAGAAAACCCAAGTAACTGCGTTGAGAGAGACTTGCCTTGTTTGGCCAGGGATTCGACGTCGACATAATACGGGTCAGGTGATGCACCTAGGGGAGGCCGGATATTTTCCCAGCTGGTGGATGATAACAGGATAACCGAGACGTTGATTCGCGACTATACGAAGGTCATATCAATCAGCGACACGCTTTCCTCCACGTGAGGCCACTCTGGACGGGTGAAGAGTTGAGTTGACTGACCAGTTCGGCTAAACGAGTCAGAGGGACGATCAGCTCTGGGAGTCCTTCAGAAAGCCTCTCAGCCCTCTCGATCAGGATGACCATCGATGGATCCTGCTCGTTTGCAGAAGCAACTGCCTTGCCTTTTCCCTTTCCCTTTCCTTTTCTTGTAGAGGAATCGTCAGTACGCTCGAGACGTAATCTCCTGAGCCCATGCAGAAAGCTGTCGATGCTGTCATTGTATCTCTGTGAATCATCCCCAGGCCATATTTGACAGCCATTTTCCCAGGAGGGCTTCCACCCCGCGAGCGAGTTGAGGACGGTGTCGTAGAATATGCGCGGGGTGAAACATGCCACAGCGTTTACGTGTGCGTAGAGAGTAGGCGGAGCACCTGGAATGGAAGAGACATTATGAAAGATGGCATCGATGACCGAGGTTGTGATGCGCAGGTTGTTCGCGTCCGCGACGTATATGAATGGTGGCAGGTATGTGGATGCTAGGGCAGTGAGATGCGTGATAAACGACGTGTATCCAGGATGGGCATCGGAGATCTTCTGGATAAATGCTTCCTCCTCGTCCATAAGTACTTCTCTGTTTTAATTGGGTCAGTGCCAGTCGAGGCTGAAATGTTCGGATGGTGGTCAGTCAAGGTTGTTTGGCCTTGTTTGATTCTAAGGCCGTTGACTAAGCAAGTTCACACAGCCACTCTTCCCTTTGCTTCCAGAACCAAAGGGCACAACATGGGGAAATTGAACATCGCGCACCACAAATCCTACCATCCCTATAGACGAGACAACATCGAGCGCGTCCGAAGAGACGAAGAAGAAGCCGCTCGTAAAGACGCAGAACAAGAGGGCCGGATCACACTCGCGGATGCAGAGGCTCGGTTGACACTGTTGCGCGAACGCGCAGGGATCGGTGGGAAGGGGAAGAACAAGGCGGATGAGGTGGAGGGTCCAGATAGTGCAGGACTGGGACCAGGTGGTGGAACAGGGATTGGGTCTGGGAAGCATATAAACCTTTTCGAGGATCTGGAGCAGGTGCGAGTCGCTAGCATGTCTCGTCGCATTCCTTGCTAAAGACGTGGCGCTACAGCAAGTGATGGTGACCGCAATCCGTGCGACCAAAAAGACAGCACCCTCGGAAGCCGAGAAAGGTGTCCCGCTTGCACCGAGTGTCAAAGACCTCAATCCCTGGTACTCAGACAAGGCAAGAGATCGTGGTCAAATTGGAGAGGACCAGGAGGACGAGAGACGGTAAGTAATTGTCACACTAATAAACGTTTTCTGACGGTATCGACAGACAAAGGGATCTTCGCTTTAAATCAATGAATGACCCTCTTACCTCTATAACGCAACAACTGGCCACTCGCCCATCCTCACGACCATCACTTCCCTCAAATCATTCGCGTTCCAGGGACAACCGTTCGTCTCGCCATTCTGATCAGCCTCCAGCTGCGCTTCCACCCCCACCAAAGCAACTAGATCCAACAACCGCACGTCTGAATCGAGAGTCGTCGGAGCGCGAACGCGCTCTGGCTCTCATTCGCCGGAAAAAGCGGGAAATGGCAGGCAGCGAAACACCAAGCACCGTCCACGGTGGCATGGACGAGGGATACGGCGATGTGTACAATAAGAGAGCGGTAGAGGAAGCTCACGCACACAGGGATAGATGGCGAAGAAAAGGTTGGTAAGAAACATCGACAGGGACTTTTGTATTGTCACTTTCCGCATAGCTTAGACTCTATGCTACAAGAAGATGTAAATTTGAATGTCGAAACGGCAATGTGTGCCAATGTGTGTCCATAATTACAGTGATCGAGTCATTCGAGTACCGGCCCGGGACGAACTTTGATAAGATCACTGAAAAAGCAATGGCTTGGTATCGGCCCGGGACTGGCTTTGATAAGAACGACTGTCTCCTGATCTCGAGGTGTCAATTTCAGGCCCTGGTTCGGAGAGATAAGAAGTCTCAACTTGCTCTTTGTCGAGGTTCACATCCAACTCAGCAATGCCCACCGCACCGCCCATCCTCCATCAATCCATCCACGTCGTGCCCACCTTCACCCTCGAAAACGGTCGTCTTCTGAGAGACGTCCCCGTCGCATATAAAACATGGGGCCGTCTCAACGAATCCAGAGACAACGTCATGATCATCTGCCATGCCTTCACCGGCAGCGCCGACGTCGAAGACTGGTCCGTACCTCTCACATCTTTTACTTTCCTCGTTCCTCGTTCAGATCCCAAAACGCTCTGACAGGTGGGGTCCACTCATGGGCCGCGGAAAGGCGTTTGACCCCAATCGATTCTTTATCTTTTGCGCCAACGTTCTAGGTTCGCCGTACGGAACGGCTTCCCCGGTCACGCGCAACCCAGACACAGGGCACCCGTATGGCCCCGAGTTCCCGCAGACGTCCATCCGCGATGACGTTCGGTGCGTCCTTCCGTCCTTCCGCCGCGATGTACAGCCCGTCCTGACATCTCTTACCCCCACACATGCATGAACGCGGGCAGACTACACAAGCGCGTGCTAGACCACCTCGGCATATCACGCGTTGCCATCGCCATCGGAGGCTCCATGGGCGGCATGGCCGTCCTCGAATGGCCACTCTGTAGCCCTCCCGGGTACATCCGCCACATCGTCCCCCTAGCCACCTCCGCCCGACACTCGGCATGGTGTATCAGCTGGGGCGAAACCCAGCGCCAGTGCATCTACAGCGACCCCACATACGAAGACGGCTACTACATCTCTCAACCATCATCAGGCCTCGCCGCCGCGCGCATGACCGCACTGCTCACCTACCGCTCGCGCGACTCCTTCGAGAGTCGGTTCGGAAGACGTCCGCAGCTCGCTCCCGCTTCTGGTCCCAACGCCCATCCTCGCACGAAGCCGGTCGCACCCCTCGCCCTCACACCAGCCGACCAGGACCTTATCGCGCACAACGAAGGCCACCAGCGCGCATCCCGCACACACTCCCAAGCACAGTCCCCATCCCAGACCGCACCGCACTCCCCCACGTCCGAGCAAGGCCAACACGAACCCCCGTCCATGCCCCCATCCCCACCCGTATTCTCAGCCCAGTCCTATCTCCGCTACCAAGGCGCCAAGTTCGTCGCCCGGTTCGACGCCAACTGTTACATCCACATCACACGCAAAATGGATACGCACGACCTCGCTCGGGGACGCACTTCCCTTGTCTCTCCTTCCTCTACCGACGCCGGCATCAACGCCAACACCACCAACACACACCTCGACCCGCAATCCTCCCAAGCCCAATCCTCCGCCCTCACCGCCATCCTCGCCACCCTCCCTCCCCGAGCGCTCGTCATCAGCATCGAAACAGACGGCCTCTTCACGCCCACCGAACAACGCCAACTCGCGACACACATCCCCGATGCGGAACTCGTCGTCATTCCATCCCCCGACGGACACGACGGGTTCCTCCTCGAATTCGAACAGATCAACGGGCACGTGCTTTTCTTTTTGCAACGTGAGTTTCCAGAGTACTATGAGCGAAGGCGTGAGGGCGAGGGCGATGAAGGTGTACTGGAAGATTTCTCGGTCAAGAAGACGAGTATGTTTGGCGAGGCGGAGGCGGACGTGACGAGGTGGTAGGTTCACAGGACAGGCCTGATCCATATATGATTCGTCTTTTTTTTTGGAGGGGGGAAGGACGCTTCTTGGACTCATCTCGATCTTATCGGTGCTCGCTCAACCGGGGGAGATCTAAGTATCATCTTTAAGTAACTTATCTGTAGCGCATTATTCCACGACGCACGCCACCATGTTCATGGATAGTACCATCCAACTGGTATAGATCATGATCTTGGACCGTCACTATCAATTGGGTTCGAGAGTCGCTCGAATTTCACTTGGACAAAAAGAAGTCATCCAAAATGGTTCATTCGAGCCAGTTCCACGATTACATCGAATATCATATACGTAGCCAATACAGTAGACATTGGTAAAGGGAGAGGAGGCGTGCCAGAATGAACGACAGTAGGGGAAGCGTGGGTGGGCGAGTATGTAAAAACGAACGAGATTCGAGGGGGTGACCTAGATCCAGATCCAGAGCGGGTATGTAGGGAAAAAAAAAGTACGAACAAGAAAGAAAAAGGAAATGCGAACGAGAAACATCAATGAAACACGAGAGCGGAAAACCAAGAGCACAATATGACGACGAAGCCAAAGACACACATACTTGGGCGTGATGCATCGAGGCGTTGGGTGTCTCCTTTCAGAACCGCCTCGACCCACCACCGACCAAGCCCTCGATCGAATGATGTTCGAGCTCGTTTCTCGCCTTCAAAATGGACGCATGCATCTCCTTCATCGCATTACCCAACTTGACACCGAATCGACTCAAAATATCCTTTTGCCACGAGTCGTACTTGGCGTTCACCCGCGCTTGTACCTGTTCGTAATCGACGACGCAAACACCGAAACTGCGCTGCGTCTCCGAGGTGTCAAATGTTGATCGCGCCTTCTTGATTTCGGTAAGGAGCTGCTGCCAGTGTGCGAGCGAGTCTCCAAGTCGGTTAAAGACGTATTCAGCTTCAAGGTCCCAAAGGGATTGGAATTGAAGCCATTTGGCGACGTAGTCTTTCAGTTGCTGGACCTTGAGTTCGACGAGGGCGAATGGCCGCTCTAGGGTATTGTCAGAAAAGTGTGTCAGCTGGGCAAGCGCGTGTGTCAGCGGGATCGGCAAGCGCAGACAATATAGTTTACCCACGAGAGAAGTGTACGTCGTTTCCGAGGTGAGATTCCGTTGCATCTGCAAACCAATCTCATATCTCGAGCTTTGGATACGCCGTAATCGACAAATAACACCTATGCAGGAATTAGCATCGCCACCGCAACTGGTCCAAGTGGTGCTTACCAAGCCAGTCGTGCAGTTGTTTGATCCACGTCGAACGAGCATATTCTATTGGAGGGTCAAGGAAGATAACTTGGTTCTGTATCCGAATCTCGTGCACAATGGGTTTCACAGCCATGTTTCCTTCTAGCATCTGCGGGAGACCTCGTAAGGGTTGCCCTTCGGAAGCATGACAAAATATCACCGACCTTTTCTTCCCGAACACCCTTTCCAGCTCGTCGTTTGTTGGTTACGTCACGGAGAGGGAGGGGATCACGACGAGTATCTCCATCGTCCGTCCGATCAAATTCAGAGCACCAAACTTGAATGATATGGGTGAGACGCTGCAATAGTATGCCTTCTATTCGCTTATCCAGTCCCGCCACCCAATGTTCCAAATTGGCGTAACCTTCCAAGTTCAAACGATCAATCTAAATGAACAACAAAGGAAAAAAAAAAATCAGCATGGCACGTCCCGACGGAGATGAAAACTCGTACCGCAGCCTGAATCTTACTTAGAAGTTCCGAGAAGGCCTCGTGGGTGTACGCACATGTTGCCAGATCTTCTACTGCCCGGAGGATGTCCCGATACAGATCGATCACGTTGTTCGTCTTGTCTTGCAACACCGAAACCACGCTAGCGAACTCGCGGACGAACTGGATATGTCTGTTGTCTCTCCCATCGGCACCAGACACGAAACGGGCCGCGTCATATTGGTTCACGAAATAGTCCCACCGGATGCTCATGCCTGGAGAGTTCCAGTCTAGCGGGTGCACAAGAATGACGGGGGAGAGAACATACCTTTTGCAACCATCCTTTGAGCTTCGTTGCGGTACTCGGCGACGAGCCATTCGATCCCTTGGTTGTGCTCCACTAAATCCAACGTTTGTCCATATGTCCTAACCGTTTCCATAAGCGAAACAGCGTGGGGGTATACCCTCTTGGCGTCCTTTGCCATATTTGTAATCATGTGTGGGACTTGGAAGTTGAGCCAAAGCAAATTTCGGACCTCCTTGAACAGGGTGATCGTTTGCGGGTCAAAGTTGACCGCGAGTTGGAACCCTCCACCACGCAATCGTACGATCTCGAATAGCCGTCCGTTGACGGCCATGTCCCGTCGGTTGATGTCGTGTAGCCAGGCTTCGAAGACGGGTCGAGTGTCAAGTTTCTTGCGGAAAGCAGTCGATTCGGATTGAAGCTTTTGACCCTCGGCATAGAGTTCCCATCCTTTTCCGAGGACGTCCTCTACACGTTTCATGTACGTCAAGAGTTGTCGCTCGATTTGCCGGGCCCAAATGATAGCCCCAGCTATTGGTGGAAGGTCGCGCATTTGAGACATGTGATACGCTTCCGAGAACCGGTACTGAGTTTTAAACTGGCGAAGAGGGAGTCAGTGACGCGGTCCGAGAGCAAGAAAATCGATATTCACCTTATCGTGTAGACGCTTGATATCCTCTTTTACAGAGTCGATGAGTTGTGTTTGATACTCTTGGATGGCACCTCGAATCTGGGGAACGGATGTCATTTGCATAAACCTGAAAGGCATGACAGAATGGTGCCTACCTTGGGTCGAACGAATAGAGCATTGAACTTGGAGAACACTCTGAACATCTCGTTCGCATTACGTGCAGTGCCTAGCCTATCGCGCAGCCTTGCAATAATTTGGTTCTCCACCCTTGCCACCCGTTCGTTGTATGCATTCTCAGCAGCGACCCAGATTTCAGTACCCTCTGTACGAAGGATTAACGCCATGTCAAGCATGCAAAGTGTGACTCACCGACAGAGACATCCAGGACGTCGATACGCTTAACTACTTCGTATGCTTCCTTTACCTCCTCTTCCATGTCCATCCCTCCCACTTCTTTTGTAACACTTCCCAACCCCTTCGTCGGACCCGTCATTACTGCAAGCTGCTCGTGTTGTTTCCGCCAATCCTTTAGATACCTCGTCCGTTCCTGCAGCTTAGCGTGTGCGGGGACAACCTTGATCGGGATGAACTTCTCTGCCCGTCTCCTCGTGACCTCACGGGCAACATTCGTGAACTCCTTGATGAGGTCGTCCCACGTGCGAAAAATGTTCATCGTTTGGGACAGTAATCGATCGAATGTCTCGTATGGTGTGTACGGTAGTCGATGTGATGTTAGTACGCGAAGTAATTGGTCATTGAAATCTCGAGAAATAGCCTCTACGAGAGGAAGGGCACGTCGGATCGGGTAAGGGGAGAGCTTGAGCTTGCGGTTGATGTGTCCAAAAATTAATATAAGCGATTCTTGGATCTTGTCAAGATCCGTAGCCGAAAGAAGCTCGTTCAATGGGAAGTCTTTCATCAATTGATTGTACTTGTGGACTGATCCATGTATCGATGAGGCACGCATACTTGACAAGTGTTTTCTGAGTACTCACCAAGATCCGCAGAACTATTGAGACCAGTGTCCGCAATGAAACTGACCGTTGCGTGGAATCGTTTTGCGTTTCTGAGGCACTCCATGACCATGTTTACTTCTTCGGTCCGTAGTTGGGCCTCGATTCCCTCCAACGCTCTCTCCAAGCTCAACCAGAAATTGATTTCTTGTGACGCTGTGCCAGAAGACACGTCACGAGTGAGCTTGGTGACTGCTTGGATAGACTTGATCCATGAGTTCACATGCCCGTGTAGGGTGTTGAGGAAGGAACTGTCATTGAGATACTTTGCGGGTATATGCGAAATATTGGGTCTTTGACATATCGCCTGGGCCTTCAATACGAGTCAGTTACGATTCAAGCACCTGGGAAAACCACCGGACTTGTTCAACAGCCCGCTGGATGACGGGATGGATTATGAGATGCGTTTCCGGTATTTCAACGTTTTGTTGAAGATGCAGAAGGGATAGCTCGAGCTCCGCGAACTTCTTTTTCGTCATGGGTATTCCTATACATATATGAGCTGAGCATGGATTACTTCAACGATACCCGCTTACCCATTTTACTGTCGCCGTCCTTGCCGGCGCCGCGCGCACCGACGAACGCATCGAACCACGGCTTTACACCACAACTCACCACGGCATGCAGACTCTCATATGGCGTCTCCTCCCCCCCAAACAAGTTCAGTATATGTAGTTGGGTAGCCAGAGGAGTGAGCGGATCTAGGGTTGGGCCGCGTTTGATGAGGGCTAACGAGGTGAGGTTTGAAGGAGAATAGGTGAGCTGAGGGGTGAGTTGATGGTAGAATCTTGGAGGGGCATCCTCTGCTGTGCGTTAGATCGGTTGGGGCCAGAGCCAAGCTTCCACCTCACCCTCTGTTTCTTCCCTGACTTTGACGACATATATGACGCCCCCACCCTCTGCGGCAAACCTTGACACTTTCTCCTCGAATTCATCGTCGAAAAGTGACGTGAGCTCTTCCGGGTATGTGCCAAGCACCGGGGGCAAAAGTGAGAGGAGGTACGAGCGGAAAAGAGAGACGTCGAACGGCGGCGGTGGATCGACGGGGCCGTCATGCGGAGCCACACCGTTGGAGGTGGAACTGGTCAAGGGCGGCGCTGAGCCGTTCCCGTTCGTCGTTGCCATATTGGCGGGTGTAAG
>JBBPRX010000961.1:0-10581 GCA_038093195.1 Boletus fagicola | reverse complement strand
GTGGCTTATCCAACTCTTGGACGAAACTGTACCCAATGCCCACAAGACCTTCTCACTCATCAAAGACACTTTCAAAGACACTTTCTCCCCATATGATGCTGCCATCCAAGCCAGAGTCGACCTCACCTCCCTCTATCAACACAGAAAGACTGACAAAGCATTTGGAGATTACATCTCTGACTTCACTGTCCTTTCTGAATGATCTGGAATTAAGGACCTCAGTGCCCTTACTGAATGGTTCCTATGAGGGTTGGACAGAGATATTGCCACCCACCTCATTCTCTCTGGCATACTCAAGACTGCCACACGGATGCAGGACATCTATACCAAAGCCTCAGAGATTGAGGGAAACTTCAAGCGAATTCAGCACTTCCAGAAGGGGCCTAGGCCCGCTTATGGAGGAGGTCATAGTTGTCGTGACCCCTATGCTATGGATGTGGATCATCTTATGATCACACCAGAAGAATGGGCCCAACTATATTGAGAAAGGCATTGTTTTATTTGCCAGAAAGTGGGGTGCACCACTTGTAAACATCCTGGCTACACTCGCAACAAGCCTTTTCCAAAATCCAGTCACAGAACCTATGTACATGCGTGTGGTCGCCACCACATCCCCCACTTCCTGACAAACCCCTGCCATACCCCAGGACTCCTTGAATGCCTATCTCAAGGGGCTGTCGAGCACTGAATGTTAAAATCTGAGAGGCAAGCTAGAAATACCAGATGCTATGGTACATTTATGTAGGAATGAATACTAAGTAAGAGCACTTGAATAACTCACCTCAGCTGTTGCCTAAGACGGGCGAGAACAACTGAGGTGATTTGGAATGGAATGAAAGGTTTATATAGTATATGATGAAGGCACACTCATATCTCAATATGTGTAAAAGAATTTAAAAGAAGTGTAGTAATATTAGCCGACAAGGGTCAATGCGAAGGAAGTCAAGAGTAATCACAGTTCCGAGCCTTCCGAGCCTTCCAAGCCTTCCGAGCCTTCCGAAGGGCGTGGGAAAATATCGGAACTGATTCCGGAATTGGGGCTTCCGAACTCAGAAGTGCGGAAGTGCACTTCCGGTGCACCACTGCAAACAGTAGATAGGTGCTTCAGAAATGTCATTCCAGATCTTGGAACCACCGGAATGGTTCCAGGATCAGTGGTATTTGTCACTGAAGGACGTGACAAGATTCTTAGGACCCTGAAGACAGCCTATGAAATAGGGCTGGACGAACAGGGAGTACCTCTGGATGAGGTAAACAATTCTGCCACAGCAGATGGATGGAACGAAACCATCAACACGCTCACCGCCCATGAGCATCCCGCATATGCCCCTAGCCTTGATGTGCAGGGAGGACCCTTAGTAAGAAGGGTGATAGGATTTCCACTGGCACAGGTGCGCCCTCTGCTTCGCATTTTTAAAGGGAAGGGACGGACCAATGTCATCTCCTTCCATCATGATTGCCCCTGTATTTATTTCTGGATCAAAGAGTAATTCTATTCGGATTCCTCTTTTGATCTGGAGACAGGATGGCCAAATTGTTGGCACTCATGCTTTGATTGACAGTGGAGCTACTGGCTGCTTTATCAGCCTCAACACAGTACGACACTTGAAGCTACCAATCTTCAAGATGGACACGTCCCTCAAAGTGTGGAACATTGACGGGTCGCCCAATCAGTTGGGGACCATCAAGTCCAAGACCAATGTGGTGCTTGACTACAGAGGAGTGAAAGAGCGGCGGGACCTCTTCATCCTCAACTGCGGCAAGGACAACATGATTCTAGGGTTGCCCTGGCTTCGAGCCCTAAATCCAGACATCAACTGGACGGAAGGTCAGGTTACGATAACCTCTTCCAAGTACAAGCAGACAAGTGGCTTCAAACCAGAAGCACTCCAACAATGATACCTGTTATGGTATTTTGGTCATGATGAAGAAGAGCATACCCAGAGAGAGTTCTATGACGTGTTTCATCAATGGACACCTATCCAACAGGCTAGGTTTTTCAACTCAACCGGCAACATACCAGAATTTGTGGTATAACAGACAATGATGTCCACAGTTATTGCCCAACAGACGGAGAAAACAGAGGTTTTTCTCCCTATAGCCTTCCAGGCATTCGCTGATGTCTTTGACAAGAAAGACATCACCAAACTTCCCCCTTCATGGCCCTATGACCACATTATTAAACTCAAAGACTTGTTTGTTCCCAAACAAGCTAAGAGTTATCCATTGAACCCTGCAGAACAAGTAGCTTGCAAGGAGTTCATTGATGAACATCTCAAAATGGGCAAGATCGTCCCCTCCAAGTCTCCTCAGGCCTCCCCATTCTTCTTCATCCAGAAGAAAGATGGAAAGCAGCTTCACCCCTGCCAAGACTACTACTACCTCAACTCCCATACAATCAAGAATGCATACCCCCTTCCCCTCATCTCCAACCTCATCAATAAATTGAAAGGATCCTCCATCTTCACTAAATTCAATGTCCAATGGAGATATAACAACATCTTGATCAAACCCGAGGACCACTGGAAAGCCGCTTTCATCACCCCCTACAGCCTCTTCAAACCCGCTGTAATATTCTTTGGAATGTGCAACTCCCCTGCTACATTCCAAGCATTTATGGACAATCTCTTTGGAGACTATATGGCAGAAGGATGGCTGATCATTTATATGGATGACCTCTTAATCCACTCAGCCAATCCCGCCCTCCAAGAAGAATGAACTCAGAAGGTTCTCCAATGCTTCTGGGAACATGAGATGTACCTCAAATTGGAGAAATGCACCTTTGCCGCCAAAAAAGTGGAATATTTAGGAATGGTTGTTAACAAGGATGGCGTCCAGATGGACCCAGCCGAGTTGAAAGCCATTGAAGATTGGCACCACCTGGGCAATGTGAAAGATGTTTGGTCTTTCCTTGGATTTTGCAACTTTTACCACAAGTTTATCCCTTCCTTCTCCAATATCACGTGACCCCTCCTAGATCTCACAAAAGCCTCTTGTGAGTGGAAATGGGGACCTGACCAAGAGAAGGCCTTTCAAGGGTTGCAATCTGCCTTTACCTGCCGACCAGTCCTGGCTTTCCCCGATATCTCAAAACTGTTCACCCTCATGACAAATGCCTCGCTGACTGCTTCTGGTGCAGTCCTGATGCAACAGGATGCCAATGGCGACTTGAAGCCATGTGGCTATCTTTCCCAAATGTTCTTTCCAGCTGAGAGAAACTACAATGTTTATGACTGGGAGTTACTTGCTCTCATATGGGGCCTAAAAGATTGGAGACAGTATCTTCTAGGCTCACCATTCCCTGTCACAGTCCTAACAGACCACAAGAACTTGACATACTTCAAAGAGTCCAGGAAGCTCTCCAGATGACAAGCCCACTGGCTCCTTTTCCTCATGGACTTTGATGTGGCCTATATGGCCCTCCCTGGTACCCAAATGGTGCCCACCGATGCCCTGTCCTGACAAGATGAGATCAATACCTCATTGGACAACACTGATGTTCGACTCCTTCCTGAATCCGCCTTTGATTTACAGATCAAACAGATTGACCTTGCTCTCACGGAAAATATTTGTGACTCCTCTACCACTGACCAGCTGGTCCTTGACGCCCTTCATGCCATGGAGAAGGAGGAAAAATTGTTTCACAGATTCTCCCCATATGATTGGACTTATGTGGACGGACGACTGTATTTCAAACATCACATGTACATCCCTGCGGACGTCCATCATGACCTCATTGCAGCAGTACACTCCTCCCCAGAAGGAGGACACAGTGGCCACCTTCGCACCATCGCCCTCCTCTCAAAGGATTATTGGTGGCTGGGCCTTTCCACCTATGTCAGATGTTATGTCTCTGGATGTGGCATTTGTCAAGCCTACAAGGTTCAGACCCATCCCACCATGCCCCCACTTGTGCTCCTTGCAGTTGCCACCACCGGTCCTTTCCAGCAGCTTTCCATGGATCACATCACCAACCTCTCCTGCATGGGAGACTTCGATTCTATCATAGTTGTGGTTGACCATGGCCTTAGTAAGGGGGTAATTCTCGCTCCTTGCTCAAAAACAATCAATGCTGCGGGCATCGCCAAACTCTTTTTTGATCATGTGTTCAAGCACTATGGCTTACACAACAAGTTGATCTCTGACTGAGGACCGCAATTCGCCTCTGCCTTTGCTCAAGAATTGGCATGTCTCCTACACTACGATGTAGCACTATCCACAGCCTACCATTCACAAACAGATGGAGAAACCGAACGATATAACCAAGAACTGGAGACCTATCTCTGCATATTCTGTGATGGCCAACCACACAAATGGCTGGAATACCTCTCGATTGCCCAGTTCTCCCATAACACTGACATACACTCCATCACCAAGAAATCTCCCTTCTCCCTGATCCTGGGATATGAACCATGTTCCTACCCCCCCCCTCGGTCACACCTTCCTCCCAGCTCTCAAGCAACAGCTCTCCCATCTTGAGGATGCCCATAAAGAAGCCGAAGCTGCTCACACCCTTGCCCAACAATGAATGAAGGAGAGGGTTCATTCCTCCTTCAAACCATGGAAGGTTGGCGACAAAGTCTGGCTAGACTCACAAAACCTAAAACTTCAGGTTCCAACTCGAAAACTAGCGCCTAGACACACTGGCCCATTTACCATCTCCCAAGTAATCTCCTCAATCGCCTTCCGATTGGATCTTCCTAAACAGTGGAAGATCCACAACGTGTTCCACACCTCATTCCTTACATCTTATCAGGAAACACTGGAACACGGCCCCAATTTCCTCTGACCTCCACCGGAACTAATCGGAACAACCAAGGAATACAAATTGGAAATGATTGTCAACCATTAGAAGAGATTGGGACAAAACCAGTACCTGGTCCACTGGAAAGGCTATTCCGCAGCTGAATGAATGAGGGAACCAGAAACCAACTTGGGCAATGCCAAGAAAATCCTGGAGGAGTATAAGAAGAGGGTCAGATTGTGAACACCTCTTTCACTTCAACCACCATCATCTCCCTCAACTGATGCCCTTCCCCTTCATTCCCTCCATCCCACTTTTCACCTGCATCTCTCGCCTCACCCCCGCCGACCGTCGTCTCATCTATGTTGCACTCCTGGAGAACAGAGAAGCGGTGACTGCACTCAAATGCCTTCCACTCTTCTCCTCCTGTTACGATTGGGTATGCTTTTTCCTTAAAGCGACTCCCCTTCGCCTCCCTTCCCACATCCTCTGAGTCATGATTGCTGATGGAGACCCTTCACCCTTACGCTACTCTGGAAGACCCCTCCCCTAGGTCCCCTGCAGTCCCCTCCTAGATGGCTACCCCTAGTAGTCTTCCCTTGGATCCACCCTGGATCCTTCTCTTGATCCCTGCCCTGGACTCCCTCTTTGATGACTACCTCCAATAGTCATCCTTCTGGACTCCTCCCCTTGGATTCCCAACCTCACCTGAGTGCTGTTCCCCCACAGCCTCCCTTGACATTGTACCCACAGCATCATTGATCCTAATCTTCCCGAGTCATCACCTAGATGATCCTATCCTTCCAGAAGGCTATTCCACTGCCTTCCTGATCCTGGTTCACCCGAGAGCTGGTCCTTCACAGCCTCTCTTCTGGTTTCACCCTTCCTTCCCATCTCACCTCAGACATGTAACCTCATGCTCCTACACGATGCAACATGTCTCCACTGCCTTGTCCCCTGACATGACACCTCGTGACCACTCACTACACGATGTGTCTTTCCTTCCTGGGCATTCTCCCCTGCCCTAAAGACTACTACCTCATCTGGGCAACCTGCCCTTAACTGACTCACAGTAGTATATAAGTTAGAGCACTGCCTGTAACGTCTCTTTAACTTGAACCTACTTATTCCTGCGTACTCTTGACTGCACAAGCCCTCTTGCTAGTCTAAGACTCTACTAAGGATAGTAAGTCAGCCTTCAACCTTAGAGGCTCAAGCTCCCTGCAATCTCCTTCTGCTTGTACTCTCTCAGCGCTTGTCACTTTCATCGCCTTCGCCTATCCTCCCTCTCTCTGGGCCATCCCCAGACATCGTTGCCAACATCTCACTGGGATTAACCTTGTCCCCAGCTCACACCCCTCTTACTCAGCTTCCCTCGCTCGTCCTTTAGAGCTCGTCATCGAGCTAGGTTTAGGACCATCCCTCAGAGTCCAGCTCCCTTACTAGGAGGACTCTTTCCTCGAGTCCAGCGCCCTCACTAGGTCGACCCTTGCCGTTACCTTCAGGCCCTTCTGCCTGTTGTGTTCTCATAGAGTCAGTGCCTCTTACCTCTAGGCAATGCCTACCGTCTGGTCAACCGTCGACCACCTTCGCCTTTGCTGACACCCCTTGGGCCCATCAAACCCAAGGAAGGACTTCCTGGTCACCCCTCAGCAGTCATAGTCCAACCCGGGCTACTCCCACTGTCCACCCCTGAGGACATTCCATCTCCCTTTTGCTTTCACAGATACCAACTAGCCTTATGAGTCAGGCTACCACCTGGTTTGTGACCCACAGTCGAGTGTACGCACTCGAGTCACTTGTCTAGATTCTACCACCAGTAGCAACCTTAACACCTCCTCTGACTCCCTCATCCAGCTTACTAGACTCTATCGCCAGTACACCATGCTTCGCTCCCTTCTGCCCTGGGCCACCAGATGCCTGACAAGTTCCTCTATCTCCTTCGTCAACTTCTTCCACTCTTCACCAGAGTTGTCGGCCGTCATGGCTGTCAAACAAGCAATCTTTGAGATCAGAAACATGTCCCTCGACCTCTGCATCTCCATCTTTCCCATATCTATCGTCACTTCTTTCCTACACCCCATCCTCTACGCTCTCCCCAAGAGTTCCCAAGCAGCCTACTTTGACAACTCCAATGTTGTCCCAGACTATCAATTGTCTGACTCCTCCCCAGGAGACTCCCACTGTCTCAGACGAAGCAATGGCCATCGAGAACCTCATCCTATCCTTGGAAGCCGAGTTGACATCAGAACCCTCTCCCACTTCCCACTCACCAGACCTTCCTCCCCCATATCCACTTCCCCTGTCATCCCCACACTCCCCAGACCCTTACCTCCCTGTTGCCCCATTAGACACCATCCCTGTATGGTCCTCTTCACCGCCAGACTCCCGTCCAAATCCACTCATCGCCTGGCCATCCCACTGGGCCCAACTCCAGAGCCAATCCCCACTCCACCCCTCGTCATTCCAGATGGAACCCTCGTCGTCCAGACCCCCACTGGATCCCCTCCCTCAGACTCAACCACAGCTGTGGATAGTAGTTCCCAATCCTCTGTGGACTCCCCACTTTGTATGCCCAGCTCCCTTCCTGTACCCTCTCATATATCCCTGGTTCCCATTTGATGCTTTGAATGTCACCAACCTGGACATATCCGTGCCAACTGCAGCCACTACTGTTGACAACCTCAAATCAAAAAATGACTTGGGCCACCTCACATGAGAAACTTGCTTTAGAGTAAAGAAGAGTTGAGGGAAACCCAACAAGAACTTGACTGAAGTTCTTGGGGTGTTGATATTCAAGTATTTATACTACTACAGGTGTTTGTACATATTATGATACTGGTCCATGCATATCTATGATGTCATGACTCATGTATGATAAGGGAACGTTCTAGAAGGTACAGTGATTAAATAAGCAACACTAGAACATTTTAGGTCACGGAGATTAAAAACATGAGGTAAACACGTGTTTAGATTCTAGACCTATTATGTAATGTCACATGATATGGAAGTGAAATCTGAAAGAGAAGTCATGTGACTTAGATAAAATAAGGAAAAAGATAGGTGTTAAATCATGATCATAACACTACCCCCCTCCTATGATTCACATTCCAGGCGAGACCAGATAGGCAGTGCATCTGTGTAGTTCTCGTAAGGGTTAAATAAAGTTGTGAAGTCTGTTTGTGTCATATGTAGATGTTGGGGTGCCGCTGGGTTATTGATGTAGAACTCTTGTACTGCTTCCTTTGCATTAGTGAGATGTCCCTCAATTTCCCATGTGCAACCCTCATCTTCTTTGCCTTTCCAGTGTAATAAGAATTCTAATTTGCAACCCTTCAATTGGGAAGCAATGATATAATCTACTTCGAACTCCTCATGTCCTTCATTGGTAACCAGTACCAGTCTGGGTTTGTACATAACTTGGCCTGGGAGGCATTCTTTATAAGATTTAACTCATAACATATTAACCACTTGATGTATTTTCATGTGGCGTGGGAGTTTAAGCTTTACAGCATTCATTCCCACCATCTCTAATACTTTATAGGGGCCCAGCCACCATTCTGTAAGTTTTCGTGATTGGCGAGTTTCTCGCAAGTTTATGTTCTCCATTGATAGCCAAACTTGGTCACTTTCTTTATAGATAGGTGCTTCGCTCCTCTTTTTGTCTGCTTGGGCCTTCATACAGCTTTGGGCGTTTTCCATATTTTCTTTTACATCCGTGAGAGTTTTCATAAAGTCCTTGGCAAATTCCGTTGCAGATGGTGCCTTTATGTTAGATAAAGGTTCAATTCCCATGCATGGTATGTATGAGCATGTGACTTTGAAGGGTGACTTCTTAGTCGTGGAATGAACCTTGTTATTATATGAGAATTGCACCAGCACTAACCATTTGGATCATTCATTCTGTTTCTTAGCCATGAATAGCTGTAAGAACTGTTGAAGGTCTCGATTGACTCGCTCCGTTTGGCCATCCGTTTGTGGGTGGAAGGCCATGGACATACGGAGTTCAATCTTTAGCATTTTGCCAAGATCCTTCATGAGTTGTGCTGAGAATTGTGGTTCTCGGTCTGAAATGATTGATCAGGGGAGGCCATGAACCTTCCATATGTGATCCCGATATAATTTAGCAGTTCCCAATGCCGTTATCATTTTGGTTGTGGGAATGAAGCAAGCTTCTTTTGAGAATCTATCTACCACAATGAGGATACTATCATAGTCACTTGAGTCAGGTAAATCTGTAATAAAGTCTGCGGAGATGTCCTGCCAGGGTCCTTCTGGAATTGGATTAGGTTTTAGTTTTCCAGCCGGTGGAACATTTGTCAGCTTCATCCGAGCACATCTTTCGCAATGTGAACAATAGTCCTTTATTTTGGCATGGGAACCCTCCCAGGTGTAGTAGCGTGAGACTAACTCTAAAGTCTTCTCTGCATCACCATGTCCTGCCAGCATGGAGTCATGGTAAAGTTGAATAATATCCTGATGGAGATCTTGCTCCTCAGGCATGTAGATTTTTCCATTGGTCTTACAAAGACCGTCTTCTTCTCTTTCCCATCCCACCATTGTGGACTCTTTTAATTTAGACTGCATGTTCCTGATGTGTTCTAAGATCTTCTCTTCTTCTCCATGTATGAATGAAACCTCATTGGTTCACCTAATATGCTCCACGGGGATCATTGTGACTCCTTTATTGTCATCTTTGATCCCTACAGCGTGGTCTTCTCATCTAGAGAGAGCATTGGCTTTTCCCATGGATGTCCCTGGTTTCTTAATAAGTTTGTAATTGAACCATGAGAGGTATTGTGCCCATCTCACTTGTCGGCGGTTCAAATCTTGTGACTTCATGAAGTATTGGAGGTTTGCGTGATCTGTCCAAATTTCAAAGGTTTTGTCAGCACCTTCTAGGTGATGATCCCATTGTTCTAGTCTGTGTATTATGGTCAGCATTTCCTTATCCATGATAGGGTAATTACATTGCTCTGGGGTCATTGAATGTGATGAAAATGCCACCAGATGCCATTTCCCTTCTTTCTCCATAGATAGTACAGCTCCTGTAGTGAAGTCCAAGGCATCGCATTCTAAGTGATATTGGGCATGATTCTCAGGGTAAGCTAAAATGGGAGCTGTCATACAAGCTTCCTTCAGTGTCTCAAACGTGTTTTGTTCTTTTTCTGTCCAGCGCCAGGTGTGGTTCTTTTTCGTAAGATTGTTTAATGGTCTAGCCATAATAGAGAAGTCCTTGATGAAGTGATGATAGAAGTTCGCCAAACCTAAAAAGCTTCTTACTCCTTTTATGTTCGTGGGAGTGGGCCATTTCTTCCATAGCCAAAACTTTAGATGGTTCCATTTTGATTCCTTGTTTGGATACAATCATTCCAAGGAAATCAATCTTCTTGGTTCGGAACATGCATTTTTCAGGTTTGATGAATAGGTCATGTTTTCATAATCGACATAGTACCTCAAGTACTATTTTGTCGTGCTCTTCTTGGTTGTCATTTTTGGTAAAAACCAAGATATTGTCAATGTAGATAATAACGACTGCCTGCATATCGACAAAAATGTCGTTCATCATGGCTTGGAAAGTGGCGGGGGAGTTTGTTTGTCCAAAGTACATAACTAGTGGTTCGAAGCTTCCTCTGTGACATACAAAAGCTCTTTTCCATTTGTCTCCTTCTTTGATGCATACATTGTTGTACCCCCACCATAAGTCCATTTTTGTACATAGCTTGGACTCTTTCAATCGATCAACCAATTGGGAGATTAAGGGGAGCGGATAATTATTTTTGATGGTCCATTCATTGAGATAACGGTAATCCTGTATAGCGGATTTCCACAGTTCC
>JBBPRX010000960.1:0-10589 GCA_038093195.1 Boletus fagicola | reverse complement strand
TCCGCACCGCTCCAGCACGCCCCGGTCGAACCGTATCACCCCTCGGACCCATATGTCCCCCAGGAGCCCCCGCGAGAGCTGCCCCCGCCACCTCAGCCCCTCCCCGTCTCCCACCCTCAGCAACAAGCCCCTCCGTCCCCGCGCAAGTCCATGTTCGAGTTCATCTCCCCCTTTGATGCCCTTGCCTCCAACTCGACCACCGTAAAGAAGAAGCCCGTTCCCAATGCCCCTGCAAGCACATCCAGCGGCAACGAAGACTCTTGGACCTCGGCTTCCCTCGGATCACTCAACGATCCTAAACGAAAGTCCGTCGAAAACCTCATTGATCAGCTCACTCGGGCCCAGCCGTCCTATCCTCCACCTCAGCCCCCCTCCCCTTCATACGACCCGTACAGCGCTACAGACGAGTACTCCCAGGTGGAGTCCAACCAATCAAACCCACAACAGTCCCAGCAGCAATCCCGTCCCATGCCCCCCCCTCCTCTTCCACCCAAGCCCGGCCGCGTCTCTCCCCCTCGCGCGTCCCCACCGAAACTCCCCATCCAGCAGCAGCCTCAGCGTCCACAGGGCAGGTCCACCGAGTCCCCTGTCGGCCAACCGATCACCCCTGTCAGAAGGGACAAGGACGGCTCCCCAGCTCCCCGCTCAACCTGGAAGAACGACGCTCGCGGCAAGCCCCTCGGCAAGGCAAAGTCCCAGTCGAGCCCCAGGTGCGCACTCTATGTTCTTGTCTGATGCCTTCCAGCCTCATTCTCCTGCAGCGCGCAGCCGCAAACAATCGTGTTCGACGTCTCTCAGCCTCTTGATGAAATACAAGCTCCCAGGGATGCCGTCAAGTCGACTGCCATCGCCCTCGTCAAGCAAGACCCCATCTTCTTGCCCGGCACCACCATCGGCGCCACCCACTGGATCGCCTACGCCATGACAAGGGGTCGCGTCCGTGTCATCTCACGTTCTAGCGGTGATCGCACCCTCCTCCAGTTGCCAACCGTCTTTGCGCCCGCAACCCAAGTCATCGATATGGCCGTTTACGGCAACAGACTCGCCGGTGTGACCTCCGATGGTGGTTTCGTCGTTTGGGAATTGCCCGAAGTCATCACCGATGATGTCCCGTACGTCTCTGTCCGCGCCTTGGCGACCATTCAAGCTGAAATATCGTCTCTAGTGGTCACCTCTTGCTATGTATCGTACCGAGCGCGGATGCTGATCCTTTGCACTCTGTCAAGTGGCATCCAAAACAAGCAGACACCCTCGCCGTCGCTTCTGAAACAAAGATGTATTTATTAGATTTGGCAGAGGCCGCGCGTACATTCAGGGGTGAACCTCTGCCACAAGTCGAGCTCAATCGCATCTCTCAAGTTTTCTCTATCCCTTCCGTAAGCGCGCAATCCCCCCGTTTGCTACCCATCTACTGATGCGTTCTGGTAGCGCTTGGTTGCGTTTGATTTTGATGTTCCTCACTTTGCGCTGGCGACCATTTCCGAGGACTCGACTCTGACGCTGTGGAACGTTCACGACAAGAGTCCATTCTGGACACACCGCGTCCGTGGAGACGATCTTCCATCTTCTTTGACCTTTATCGACGATGGCATCGTCATCGGTCGCAGGAACGGAACCGTGTTCCAGTTGCTCTCCGTCATCACAAAGAACGTTCTTTCCACCTTCAAATTTGTCAATGGCACCAAGGAGGACCCAGATATGTTTGGCCACGTCAACTACGACTCCAGGATCCAAACTCTGTGGGTTGCCAACAACCGCAGAGACAGTTTGATCGCATTGAAGGTTGGATTCGACGTCTCTGGTTCGCCATCTGGTGAACTTGTCCGGGGTGGCTTCTTCGAACAGGTCGTCGAGTTCTCCGGACCGAAGCCGACCATCCACTTTGTCATCCTCTCCGCGGATGCTGATCCTACTGGGGACGAGGCCCATGCCGCCTGTGTTGCTGCGAAAGTGCCTCCAGGTGAACTTGCCCTCGTGGCCTTCTCCGTCCACTCGACCGGTGTCGATCAGGTTCTCGTGCGCAAGGAATGGTACGAGAGTGCCCTGGTAAGCGCTGTTGCCAAATTCCCTCCCTATACGCAATCCCAGTCTGCACCACTGGACGTCAAATCAGCTCGCCAGATACCCCAGGCATCTACCACCGCACCACTCTCGCAGCAAGTCTCTGTTGTTCCCCCTGGTAGACTGCGGACGCCGCCTTCCGAAGAAATTGAATCGGAGCTGACTCGTGATGAGGCACGTGGATCCGAGGCAAAAGGAAAGAGCGCCAAAGGAAAGAACGTCGCCTTCAGAGATCGAGAGGACAGTAGAGACAAGGACAAGGGAACAAAGGCCGACTTGGGTTCTATCAGCGACTCTGGCGTCGCTCAAATCGTCGCCAGGGAGATTAAGAAGAGCGAGGAAAACCTCCACACGCGCATTGGGCGATTGATCACCAAGGAAATGGACAAGCAACGTTAGTGTCATTCCAGCCGTATTGACGAGTGGGTCCTGATTATTGTCTGCTCACAGAACAACGGTTCGACGAGGCCCGGACGCACGATCAATCAGAGGACATTAATAGACAGGAAAAGATTCTCAAATTGATCTCGACAGAGCTCACAAGGAACACCACGCGCGTGGTAGAAATGGCTGTCAAGGCCGAGGTTCAGAACTCGGTCCTTCCTGCCCTTGAGCATATCACACGGACCGAGGTTCGGTCTGCGCTCAACGAGCACGTTGGACGAGGTCTGACAGAATACATACAAAACGTAGGTTTTTTGCTTTGCTCTTGCGCAGCGGTTGACCTGACCACATCGATCGTCAGAACCTTCCCGTCGAGATCGAGAAGCTGTTGCTCCGAGCTGACATTTCGAATCACTTTGCAAGCATACTCTCGACGAACCTCAACCCTCTTATCGAGAGATATGTCAAGGACACTGTTTCAAAGACCTTTGTACCTGCCTACTCTCAGCAGACTTCGGCCATGCACCAAGATATCCTGCGTGAGATGAGGACAGAAATTTTGAACGTGAAGAAGGATTCCATGACATGGCAAACGGAGGCGGCGCGGAGCCAAGAGGTTCGTACCTGGTATACTGATATCGAACGTTCCTTCTCACACTTCTCGTAGTCGCTCATAAGGGATCTCGAGCATTCTGTCAGAATTCTCTCTGACCAAGTCAAATTCCTCACCATGAATGCGACGACCCTTCAGCACCGGCTGCCCAGTAACACCTCTCCAGCGTCCAGCATTTCCTCGATGCCTCCTCAGTCTCTCCACCGCCAGCCAAACCTTCCACCTTCTACGCAGTCGGCTTACACCTCGCAGCCTCTCAGCAGCTTTGCGCAGCAGACGCAGGCACCGCCGATCCATGGCTCATGGTACTCTTCTCCAAATATCGCTGCCCCTCAGGCTTCACACCCTATTGCTCCGCCCCCACCCCCGCCACTTCCGTCTTCTCAACGTTCTCCCCCAACTCAGTCTGAAGAGTGGGACGACACTTACTTGGCGGTGCTGGGCACGCAGGACCCCAAGCAGCTCCGAGAACTGTTGGCGCGATCGAACCCAGAGATTGTCATGCCTCTTAATGGACCTGGGCCGCTGTCTCAGGCTGTTATTCTTACATTATTGCACCGCGTATGTGGCATTCTTCCTCGATTGTTTTTGTAGTGTCTGACGTGTCTGTTCTTAGCTCGCTGGCATTGTGGGAGAGACACCGCCTATTGATGAAACTTTCAAGTCTGCACTGTGGTGGCTTCAGAGGGCGGCCACTGTGTTGAACATCAACGTACGTCATTCGTCGACTCGTCTCGACGTGAAAATATCTCAACGTGCCCTCTTTCAGGAACCTCTCATCTCCCCCTACATTGCGCGGGTCGTCCCTAATGTCAAGGCTATGCTAAACACCACGAAACAGCGTCTGGCAATTCTCCCTGGTGGACCTCAAATGATGGACTCGGCCAGAACCATCACAGAGATACAAGATATTCTCGTTCGCAAACAAGTCTGAAAACTTTTTTTTTTTTTTTGGTATCCACATTGTTGACGAGAATTCTAACACACAAGAAAAATAATAAAACAGAATGACCCCCCCCTTTTTTTCTTTTTTCTTTTTACCACCAGATTTTTTTTTCTCTCCCAGTTCATGCCAGGCTCATGACATTTGTGACGCGACTGATACGAATGTTCGTTTTTTGATGCGTAAATGACGTGCTTTGTTGCTCCATCTTGCCTTCTCTCTCTCTCTCTTCTTTCATCCATGAAACGACGAGTCACCACATGTAGTTGTTGGTATCATTCGAAGTATTGCAATCAACTTGGTATAGTTTGGATCAGTCTGGATGTTGTGCATGGGATCAAATCGCAGGATGGGTGTTCATGCTGCTGCATAGGGGGAACGTTTCGATCGGGAATTTAGAGCTCTGTCTCGAGATCGCCTTTCATGTGCGTGAAGCTTCTTAATTCCCCGCATTACGGGTCGTCGTAACGCCCGCAGAAGTTGCTGGGAACAGTACTAGTGTGGATCGGTATGACGACCTGGGAAAATCCTCTCCCATCCTGAAAATAATAATAATCATATAAAATCAAATCAAAAAACGACTTTGGTCATGACGGGGAACCAAAAAGTTCATTTGCGATTCATATCGTCGGGCGAGCGTCAAATCGCTTACCCTGTCCACCTCCCCCTCGAGGGGGCAACCACCAAAGACTTTTTCAAGGGGGATGTTTATTAAAAGGGAAGGCGGGTGTCCCCTCCAAAAAGGACAGGGACGATCGCAGGAAGCAATTGGCCTAACCTTTTCATGGTAGGCAAAAGGGGGGGAAACGCTCGGCGAGAGCGACTCACCGACGCCGTGCAAGTACCTTGCTCGAAAGGGGCGGTGGGGGGTGCATCTCGATGGAACACAACAGCTGCATACAGTCGCTCGTTGGTATATATAAACCCACTCGAGGACAGTCATTGTCAAAAACCATTCCCCCCCGCACACTGAATACTTGTTTTTTTACTCGATCTCATCACCATGAACGACGTGCGTACCTTTGTCGTCGAACATCTTGCTTGTTTTTTTTTTTTTGTTAACCTTGTTGCTCCCAGGTAACTGCTGTCCCTGTCGACGAGCATTGTGGCGGAGATGCCTGCGCCTGCCACTCCACGTAGGAGTTGTTCTTCGCGCTGTCTGTGCGGATACTGAGTAAACGTTAGCTGCGGGTGCAGACCTCGCGAATGCAGGTGCGAAAGGCGATGCTGAACGCTGACCGCGCCCTGTCTGCACTTTCTTTCGGAGACCCTGTAAGAGCTCAGTGATCCAAGGGTTCAGGACGTTGGGCGCCGCATCAGACATATGATCAAAGTATGCCGCAGAAGATTTCAGCGTTATTACTGTTATACATGATTTGGGGATTTATGGGTCTCTGATCTGTTGAGCTGTTCGCCACCCCCGTCGGTGTGAATCTCCGCCTGGGTGCATCCGACAGGCACTCACCTATTTCTTGGTATCTCGATTTCCGTGGATTATCTATCTGTTCTAGCTGCTGGAGAAAACCAAGACACTTTTGCCTGATTTCTTCCGAGTCGGGACAATAGTTCTTCAGCAACAATCGGTTGTAGTAAACCAACGAGTCCATGCACCCTGGGACGTGCTTTAATGACACTGAATCAAGGTCGAGACACGTACTTACACTTGCTATCTGGCTGCTCGCCCAATAACTCTTCGATGATAGCAATCTCCTGCCGAAGCTGTTCCTCGTTCTCTCCTGTAAATTTATTATAGATACGTGGCAAGACGACGATAACGTGTACACACCTGAACCTATTAGCCACCTGTGATAGATCCACGCGCTTTGGTCATCGGGATCAGTGAACAGTGCATTGTGAACAAGATCAAACTCTTCGTTCGGCGTGTTCAGAACCACTGAAATGGTAAAGGCAACGCGGGCACATACCCTCTTCTCGAGATTTAACGGGATCAAATTCACCGGAATTCCACAGCAAGGAGTAAACTTTCGAACGTTGGTGCCATGCACTGAAATTCGAGAAGCTCGCGCTAATTTTGCGCGTGGTGTATGCCAACTCGGTCGTGATGGGTCTCTGATCTGGCATACTTGCCAAAACATATCTCCGGTAGTTCCAGGCGAGAACTTGAAGGGTGTGAGATGTATGAGGAGGGAAATGTGTGTCAAGCTTACAGTTTCGTGCGTCCGCATCGAGCATCTTCTCGACGACGGCCAGCTCTCTCTGCCAGGTTGCCTTTCGCCATTGCAAGGATGGTTCACCGTCAACCACTGGGCCATCTGGAACATTCTCCAGGCACCATCGACGGTGATTCCATATCCAGTATACCTTGGGACGTTCTCGCAGTGCTGCCATCGTCATCGACAACTCGTCAGCGAGTACATCATTGTTGTCTTCGGGGGTACTGAGAGTCGGATGACATATCAGCGAGCGATATAAGTGGAAGCTACTCACTTGTGAGGGAATATTCCGTTGAGCATGATGTTCCGACGATAGTTCCAGACGGTGTAGAATTCTGGATTCAATTCGAGCAAGTGTCGGGTTTGATCGAACGCGTCCTGACTCCAGTCGCGTGCCTTTTTCTGTGGAATAGGCTGAGACGAGGACGAGAGATGTGGGTGGCAACGTACGCGAGAGAGGACATTGTCTGTTAGTGCGAGATACTCGGCGATCTTTGATCTCTCGAGTTCTTTCCTCGCTTGAATCGCCTCTGGGGAATACGGAACGCGCTTGACGTTGTGCTGCACGACACTCGCATTGACAATGGTGCAAAAAATCAGCTCGTAGTCTTACCATGATCAAGTAGTCGGAGCAGTCGGACAGAGCACTCCGAGTCTAATCAGTTGGTTAAGTTGGGAGATAAGCCACTTATCCACAAATTCATGAATAAATATTGAATAATAATACCCGCGACCTCTTGAACCAAGTCCCCCTCCAAAATGCCTTCCGTCGCTGAAAAGTCGTCAAAGCTGGAGAGTCTCTCCGCTCACTTTCCTTTGACGTTACCGGTCCCGACGCCAACGACACATCCACACTTGCTCACCGTCCAGGACGTCCGTCGCGAAGAAGACCTACTCCGAAACCCTTCATCTTTCCGGGCATGGTGGACGGCCATACAAAACACCAGGGACGCGTTCAACGCACTGCTCAAGGAAGAACGGCGCGCAAACCCCTCGCTTGACGAGAGCGCTCAACTACTCGGACCGCTCTCGACGCCGCTTGCGAGACGGTCCTTGCAATGTCTGACCTACATCTACGAAGCTGCGCTCGTCCAGTTCCCAGGATCCTTCAAGTTATGGAAGCCATATCTGCAGATCAGGATGTCATACGTCCTGGGAAAACTGTTATACAAGAAACAAGCGGGCGGAAGGAAAAAGTTCCCTGAAATGAAGGAAGCGTTGGAGGAGGAGCGGGACAGCTTGGAAGAGTGGGAAGGTGGGCTCGATGGTGCCGTCGGATGGGAGGAATGGAAGGCGCTCGTTGCAACGTATGAACGCGCCCTGATGTGGTTGCCCAAGGTATGCTCATTTGTCCGACCCTTGTCGTCCAGTTGTGTTAATGCATCATTCAGCTCCCGCGCCTCTGGCTGATGTATTTCTCTCTCTTCTTCCATCCAATGTGTCCTCCCGTCATTTCACATACCCATGCTCGGCGGACGTTCGATCGTGCATTACGCACATTGCCACCTTCCTTACATTCCCGCATCTGGGTCAGATACCTACTTTGGGCTGAAGGTAAAGGTGGTGCTACCACCGTCTCGGTATATCGCCGTTATCTTGCCGTAGACCCAAGCTTGACCGAGCACTACGCCTCCATCCTTCTCTCCCCCGCCGACTCTACCCCGAGACCCTTGGAAGCCGCGAAGCTTTTGCTATCCTTGGCAAGGAAAGCAGCGCGAGGTGGGTATGTCAGCCCGGAGGGTAAGAGTCCGTATCAACTACTCGGTGATTTCATCGACGTCGTTGAACTCTTCTCCGACGATGTTGGTCTCGATGTCCCCGACACCGTACGATCGAACGAGGCAAACGCCAAAGCCGATGCCGAAGCAGAAGCTCAGAACACGCATACTCGGGAATCTGCCTCAGCTGACGGCCAGCTCATTCGCGTAGCAGGCCCAGCTGTGCCCGTCTCAGTAGACGGAAAGTCACTTCCAGCCTACGACGAGGACGAAGATCCTCTTAGTAAGCGGAGGTTGAATATTGAGCGTATAATCCAAAAGGACGGTCTTGAGGTCTACAAGGATCAAGCTGGTCGGCTATGGAGTGGACAAGCGACGTATTGGATCAAGCGTGGCGAATTCGATCGCGCAAACAGCACGTTTGAAGCTGGTATCGCGTCGGTTCTTACCGTCAGGGACTTCACACAGGTCTTCGACGCGTATGTACAGTTTACAGAGTCACTTCTCAGCGCAATGATGGCGAGCTTGGAAGAACCGGATGAAGATGACGAAGAGGAAGATGCAAAGGAGACCGAGCGCGAGCTGGATAACAAAATGAAGGAATTTGAGGCATTGATGGATCGAAGGCCATTCCTTCTCAACGACGTCCTTTTGAGGCGAAACCCGAACGACGTGCAGGAATGGGAGAAGAGGGTGGCATTATGGGGTGAACACGACGAGCGGGTATGAAGTAGTCACTTCCTCCTTGAATTCACCGATATTAATGAATCACTAGGTGGCCGAAACCTACACAAAAGCGCTGGAAACTATGCACCCTCGTAAAGCTACCGCTAACTTCCACCGCCTTTATATCAATTTCGCGAGATTCTACGAGGAAGGAGGCATTTCTGGCGCAGCGGAGCCTGATCTGGATAGCGCTCGCAAAATCCTTGAGAAGGCAACAAAGGTTAACTTTAAGAATGTCGAAGACCTCGCGGAAATTTGGTGCGAATGGTCAGAGATGGAACTTCGTCATGAGTATGACCTTACTTGACTGACATACCCGAAACGTACTAACGATACGTAGAAACTACGATGAGGCTATCCATGTTATGCAACGAGCAGCCGCCATCCCAAAGAACATAAAAATCAACTACCACGATCACGTACGTCAACCTCAACTACCCATCCAAAGTACTAACTGGTCCCCTTAGTCACTCCCTGTCCAAACGCGACTATTCAAGTCGTTGAAACTTTGGTCGTTCTATGTTGATTTGGAAGAGTCGATAGGCACGGTCGAATCAACCAAAGCAGTTTACGAGAAAATTATGGATCTCAAGATCGCGAACGCTCAGATCATAGTCAACTACGCTGCTTTCCTGGAGGAGAACCAGTACTGGGAGGACAGCTTCAGAGTGAGTCGTTATCCATGGTACCTTCTCCCTGCAATAACGTTCGACTGGTAGATATATGAGCGCGGGACGGAGCTTTTCACGTTCCCCATCTCATTCGAAATTTGGAATATTTATCTATCCAAATTCGTGAAACGATATGTGTGTCGACCTCGTCACTGTAGCTTTCGAACAAATCCTAACTTTTTCTCAGGGAGGCTCGAAGCTGGAGCGAGCGCGAGACCTCTTTGAGCAGGCACTCGAGAAATGTCCACCAAAGGCCTGCAAGCCATTGTTCCTCATGTATGGCAAGCTCGAGGAAGATCATGGCTTAGCGAAGCGTGCCATGTCCATCTACGAGCGAGCTACGCAAGTAGTCGCGAATGAAGACAAGTTCGAGGTATGCGCGTTTCTTATCAGGTGAAGAACAATATCTGAATGTTGAACGACAACAGATGTTTACGATATACATTTCCAAGGCTACGGCAAACTATGGCCTGCCAGCCACGCGACCCATATACGAACGGGCGCTGGAGGTTCTACCAGACAAGCAAACCGCGGAAATGTGCCTGCGGTTCGCTGCTCTCGAGCGCAAACTTGGGGAAATCGACCGCGCTCGTGCCATTTACGCTCATGCCTCGCAATTCTGCGACCCACGGGTTAACCCCAAATTCTGGACAGAGTGGAACAGCTTCGAGATCGAAACTGGTTCTGAAGACACGTTCCGAGAGATGCTACGGATTAAACGGAGTGTTCAGGCCCAATTCAACACAGAAGCATCTTACCTCGCTGCACAGACTTTGTCGGCCAAGCAAAATGGAGCGTCCGCGGAGCCCGTCACTCCGCCAACTGATGCCATGGCTGCTGCTGAGCAGCAGGCTAGCACGGCCAAAGGGCCATCTTTCGTCGCTGCCAGCAAGACAGCGCTTCCTACACCGGAAGGGACAGAGGCGCAACCAGTTCAACAAGAAGGCAATGCGGATGAAATCCAAATATCAGACGAAGAGGATTTGTAAGAATTCTGTCGTACTCTCTGTGCCTGTGTCGTGTTATTTTGCATCCCATCTTTCTATCTCGACTGCACAGAGATCTTCCCATTTACCCTCCCACCCATCTTCAACGAGATACGGCTGTTCGGCCCACTGAGAGATAGCGTCCCGAGACACCTCGAACGTGACTGAGTGACTCCGTAGTCTGTTTATGATGTCCTTGATGAGAGTGAAGGACCGATGATACGGTGGTTCGACCTCTGCCATGGATATGACTGTGCAGGATCAGCCGTGGCAAGAAAACCCTGTGCTAAAATGATATCACACCGAATTTCTC
>JBBPRX010000959.1:0-10589 GCA_038093195.1 Boletus fagicola | reverse complement strand
CGAGGAACCGCAATCTACCTCATATGCACACATCTGCTGCATCCGATAGACATCCTCGATCTCCAAGTTGAATCCCTGCCCACCCTCTGCAGGCTTCAAATCAGCTTGTAATCGTTTTTGCGCCTCCTTCAGGTAAATGCCGGTCCATTCCTTGACGTAGGTCAAGGAGCGGTCGGCTTTATTATGGGTACCGGCGTTAGGACAAGTAGCATAGGGAGCGAGAGTGTTGTTGAACTGGCAACAGAAAAACAGAAAAAGATGAGGTCAGACAACATGTCCTCAACGAAGAAAATCAAAACATGAAACTTACACCAGATGCCTCGATGGTAATCACTTGCTCGTATTTTCCGTCGAGAGGCCAACCAAAGAAGCCCAATGCAAAGTTGACTGCAGAAGCATACATACGATCTCTTTTGCACACAACGTCCCGTAGGCGGTTCCATTCAGTCCGAGTTGGCGGAGGTGAAGTGAAATGAATGACAAAATTACTCACTGGGATTCAGTCCTAAAAACAGGTAGCTTGTGATGTGTTGTAAAGTGCTATGAGTGCAGTTAGTATTTCAATTGTCACGGATGTCTAACGACAACGGCGCAACTCACCTCTAACAAGAATCCATATTTCAGTCTCATCGAGACTCCCAAATCATCTACAAAAGACGTTGTCAGTTCAGACCACATCAAATCGACGAGCAACGAGCAAGAGGTTCGAAAACAGTGCGGAAGGAAGAATCAAAGTTGTTATTGGAAATCAGAACAAGAGACGTGGTAAGAAACAAAGACCGAGGATACAACACGCAAGAAAACTACTCACACAGCTGTTGTCTTCCGAAAGGTGTCAAGACTGTGATCGCATATTCCACGGTCCGAAAAGGACAAAATCATAGGGTATAGGCGTGATTGAAAATCATAGCCAAGGCGTTCGCGAGAGAGATGCAAAGTGATTCACATATCATGGAACCATGGGGAGATCGACAAAGGATGTAAGGTCAGGTTATAAACACAGAAAACAACGGAGGGCCCAACCTTCTTCACCAAGCTTGTACGTCCTGTTCGTAGTACGCCGTCAACTTTAATCACACACATACAAAAGTGTCACCACCTACCAATCGTTCAAGAACGCCAATCTTCCAGTCGCATCCCAGTGCGCGGCACTCTCATGCAATCTGTGCGCCAGCGACGCCGGTCCTCCGTAGCTGGCTACAAAAGATCCATATTCGTCAGCCAATCGATGCACTACGATTTGCCCCACCACCTCCCACTTCCCACAGAATGAAAGAGGCACTTACCCCATCCAGTAGGGTATCGTGCTCCATGTCGATGCAAGACGTGCACGCCTTTAATATCACATTCCGCAGGGGGCTCTGCGCCTTCGTCGATTCCAAACGCGCCGCGCGGAACGCTGTACCAAGGAGACAGATTACCCCAGGAACGAAAGAGAATGAAGGGACGTTCGCTAGGTGTCGAAGGCTTAGATGGGGGATCTGGGAGCGAGGTATATGCAGGTGCAACGAGTTGCGCAGCTCCAGTCTGGAGAGGTTGGGTAGGACCGGTAGCGATGAGGGCGGGTTCTGCGCCAGTAGGGGTTCCTCCTGGGTATCCAACGCTGTCATATCGCACAATAACGAAGAACAGTGTTAGAGAAAAGGAACGCATAAACGGAGGAATGCATACTTGGTGGGGAATATCTCGGGAAAGTGGTTGGTGGGAGACGGAGGCGGGTAGTTGTGAACAGTGGTAGAGCCAACCCACGGAGGAGCATAAACATCGACCTTGTCCGTGCCTGCGACGCCACTCGCTGTTCGCTGCCGGAAATAGCAAGCTGACCCGCACAATGAAAATTGGACAACGAGACATGCAGCGATACCCCCCGCAAAAGACGCGAGGAGATGCTTCAATGCATATCTAGGGGTGTGTGCACCACTGCTTGCCGTCAAACAGCGGCCGTCTTCGATGTGACCTGCGTCCGTGACTGGGAGAACGTGTTGTGAGGCAGATTCAGAGAGAAGGCCGACGCGTTCGCAAGCCTCATGGCCGTTGCGCCCTTCGAGACCGGGCTCGGGGTCGTATTCCTTGTATTGACCTGAGCTCATTCAGCGTACAGTGCCAAGCTCAGACTCGAGTGTTGAAAAGAAGTCAGTCGGAGTCCCGGACCAAGTTACTTACATAACTGCACCGCCACCATTTATCTATTGAGATGTGTCTCTGTCTGCACTACGTTAGTTTGTATCTATTTGTAGCTCTCCTCACTCGCCGAACAACCACTCACGAAGGCGACAGTCGACTCCCTCCCAACAGATACCCCTCGGGATACTAGCCCGTCAACAATCCGTTACTATAGTCTCCCCAATTCATTACAACTCTTCGGACGGGCGACGCGACGCGATGTGACAGCGCTTCTCACGAGGACGGAAATATTATCGCGGATAGTATCTACCTGCCATATCCTTTCCGTCATCGCTCGTTTCACCCACCCACCGCTCCCTAGCCTCGATTTCTCAATCGAGGCGCCTCGCCGTCTTTCGCACCCGGGATCCCGAGCGCTTCAATTAATCTGTCAGGTCAGATCCCTCGCAGCGAGGCGAGGCCTCCCACCCTTGCAGCTCACTCTCCACCCCAAGACCATCAAAGGAAAACGAGTCCTGATGTCACATGCGTATATGCACTGATCCGAAGAGGCCGCATCACTATGACCCAACTACAACGGAATTTACTAATCAAACTCGTCACCTCTCGTAGACGGCACCCCCATACGATCACAATATCTCCACATCATACATAAATCGTAGACAAACTCATACACACTTGTGGACGAACCCCCATCACATTGTAACGTTCAGAAAGGGGCCAGCCCCCATCAGATGATAGATTAGACCCGAAAAATCCACAACCCATTTGCTGGGGTACCACGATGTCAGGAACGACAGAACGAACACGCAGTATGCAATGATACAAGTCAAGCGACTGGTGGGAAGTATCTCCTACTTGTGCTTCATCTTCATGTGTAAGCGAAGGGTGTCACCCCGAGTGAAAGACTTGTTGCAGATGTTGCAAAGAATTGAAAAGTTGAGATGGGTCGCGATGTGGCGACGGAATGCATCTCTGCGATACTCGTTACCGCAGGAACCTGTGTGTGTCTGCCAGCGACAGACCAGCTTTCGATGCGCGGATCCTTGTACGTCGTGAATGTTCCTTAGGTGCACGACCAATTCATCAAAAGTGATAAAACTGTGGCTGCAGAGTATACCACCCGTAAGCCATCCACAGTGATACAAGTAATTGCTTGTCGCAGCTCTGTGTAGCTTGATCAGAAATCTGGGGGAAACAAAGAATGTGGCAACCGTACTCAGTAGAAAGATGCACTCCTGTTGTTTGATCTGCGAAGTATATAGGGGCGTTCTCCCGGTAGCGTGTTCCCATAGTAGAATTATATGACTGCATTTGATCCACAAACATCGAGGAGTCATTGTAGTGGGACTGCACCATGCTACTCTGTGGAGAAACGTGATTTGGGGGGGAGTAGAATATGCCATGGACAGGCGAAGAACCGTTCATAACCTATACAGTGGTGTACCACATGAGCAATCAACGCAAACGCAAGAGTGGACAGTTTTTCTCACAGCACAAGAGTACGCCAAATCTGAAGGGGAAGAACTGGGTGTCACGCCGGCGAGTTCAGGTTGGATTCCTTGGTAGCGTGTTCCCATAGCAGAATTATATGGCTGGGTTCGATCAGCAAACATCGAGGAGCCATTGTAGTGGGACTGCACGTAGCTACTCGGTAGAGAAACGTGATTTGGAGTGAAGTAGGAGTAGAATGCGTCATGGACAGGTGAAGAACCGTTCGTAACCTATACGGTGGTGTACCACATGAGCAATCAATGCAAACGCAGGAGTGGACGGATTTCCTCACAGCATCCGAGTATCCCTCCAAACCGTCGTACATTGATGCACTGTCAGCGCCAAGGGTCGCTTGTGGTTGATGAGTGGTTTGCATAATAGTTGACGTTGGCCCAGAGGAATGGAAGTTGAAAAAGGGTGGATGGTTTTGAGCTGAATGAGGAGGGGTTTGATAATTCCAACCATGGACGTCGAGGGCATCGAGGGGAGTGTGTACATTGGGAGTGGAATACGCGGGTAAGAAAATTTCCGGATGACGTGCGTCATGAGAGGGTGGGCAAGTGAACGAGGCGGGGTGAAGCGATGGTTCGACGTCCGGGAGAGGTCTATTGTACGCTATCAGCCAAAACGAGGAGATTGGTGAGCACAGATCAGGCGAGAAGTGTACGCACCCGTCTCGCCTGTCCACAGTGTTTGAAAAACCTGAAGACGCCATGATGGTCGAGGTTTCGATACCTGCCCGCAGGGACGGGAAGGAGGGGGGGATTTATCTCTGTGGGGCCGCGATGGCCAACTTCATCATTGCTGCAAGGTTAAACCTAACTGCCAGCTGGTAGGTTACCAGTTAATGATTGGAAAACCAGCCATTGGCACGGCCAGCCGGGTGTCGGACTGCATAGCGGATCGGCATGGCCTTTGGAACTTGGAAGGCTTCCAACCAGCCAACCGTTGGCAATGTTTGTAACTTGTCCGTGCCCGACTTGACTTGGTTGCTACGAGAAATGGAACACGAGGAGGCTCGAAGAGGGATCAGCTGAACATGGAGTGTAGAGGTGTTCGTAATAGGCCAACCAGAGGCTGCCTGGGAATGAAACAACCCACTGGCCAGACAGGTGCTTCCTTGTTCGCTCCATGTTCTGCGAGGGGCAAAACGTACTTCTGCGACCCCCGACAAGAGGTCGGCTTTATATCATTCCACTTTCCAGTGGATTTCCAGTGGACACAGCTCCTTCGTGGAGAGCCTCGATGCCAGGAGGTAATGGTACATAGCTGGCCACTGTACCTGTGCTGGCACGGGATAACATATGACCCTGTACTGCTTATTATGTTATCATTATGCACTTATTTTTAGAATGGAATCTGCGGACGAAACCTAGTAGTACTCGACCAAAAACATTAACCTCGAGATGCATCAGCACCGCTCGGGTCTCGAGCTAACCAGCCAATTGAACATGACAGTCCATGTACAATGTTCAGAAGGGGCGGAGGTCTGGATTTTCGGAATTGGATCGGCGGACGTAGATCGCCTGTGGTTGGATGCCTCTGTCTGATATGGCGGGTTATGTAAGTCGAGACGTATAGGTCAACCTCCTAAGATTACCGGCCGCGATAGATGGTGTAGAATAGGAGTCCTAATGGTAGGACGAATATAGTATTGTTGATGTCTCGCAGAGGTCAGGCGAGCGACTGTGACCGTCCGTGAGAAAGGTACAATCTTATCTAATACAGATGTCTCGATCTTTTATATACTCGGATTCTATCTTCCGATTCTCCGATTCATCTATGCCGGTGACTCGGCTTGCTCATTCACTTCAACAGATGGATTTTCTCTAAAAACTCCTGTTAGCGTCTTACCGGCCTCTAGCTGACGGTGATCCTAAATTTAGCTGTTATGAGTCCTTCGATGTACGAGAAGATGAGTTTTCAATGTGTTCCGGATTCCGACATAACGGAGTCCTGGGAATATTTAGTCATATTTGGCATGTTGAATCGAATAGCTTTCCTTATTCATACATCCACTCCATTCGTTTTCATGTGGCTCCCTCTCGGGCCTCTCCATATGCTTTGTCTGTTGATAGGACTCTATGCTCACTAGACGCCCGAACACGCCATCAATTTGATACTTGACGATGACCCGGATTTACAGCGCACGATGCAAGAGTCGATGAATACGCTGCATTCCGGTTCACGGTCGCAACAGATGCAGGCGTACGCGCCGTCCCGGGGCCAGAGTCAACGCCCGAGCCAAATCAAGGTGCAGTCGCGGCCAGAGGACCCATGTTTGGACCGACCGACCGACCGTCAGATCCGAAATGGGGCGATTGGCTCGTCTCATGTGCATTGTTTTCGCCTTTCAAATTCACCGTGTTGTTCATTTCAAGGTTTTACTGACGATTTGGATCGCATGTGTAGCTTGAAAACGAGAACAACGACACGAGTTTCTTGCAAAACTTGAATCGTGCTATTGGGGCGTACATGGAGATGATGGGCGACTCGGATGCGCCACAATTGTCCCCCGTTGAGCAGCAGCGACGGTGGGATGTATGGTCAGTGTTTTACTGTGTGCTTGTGGGACCTTACTGATATGTACATCAGTATTGTCGTGCGACATCCTTTGATGCATATGATGGTATGGGCTGCGAGCACCCTGCAAGGGTTGTTCTACGTACCCCAAGTGAGAGAACGTATGGAAAAACGGGAACAATGGCATGATGAAGAAGGTGGTGGATTTGCCGTGATTGTAGCCAGTGCCTAAGCGTGTGTCTTATGCTGGCGTAAGTCCGTCCTAGCTCACATCCGGTACTGATCAATCCCGACGATGTTAGTATGGCCCCCGCCTTCGAGCATCTACGCGCCGCCGCCCGTGACAGGCTACACGAGCCCTGTGCAGGTAGTGACGAGCTCTGGCTATCATCCGGTTTACTCGTTCTACCCGATGCCTCAGTACGTCAGCGCTCATGTCGCGTTGCTTTTTTTTGTGGGAATGTCGGTGATCACACTGGAATGACAACCCAGGGGAACTCATTTTCCAAGCTTGTGCCCTGTGATTGGGCTCACGTTCTTATCGTCGTCCTCGTATTATATCAGCGAGCGTTGGGTAGAAGCGACCGCCGCCGAAGTTGGTAGATAGACTCGCGGATATTCCGAATGCAAATGGACCGCGGTTCAAACGTTCGCTGGTAAATATCACAATGGAGGTGTCTAGCAGCCAGCTCTGCAGAGTCACACGTCGAGTGACCGGAGGAGTCGATGATTAGAGAATCAACGCTCCAACTTCGTCCAATCATATGATGGCCAGTCTCGGAGTAAGAAGGACTGGTGGACAGCGAGCACCTCCGACTCGGGTGTATCGTACATATGCATCAGCCGCTTCAGAAACCCATGTCTAAATTGATTAGTATTGACGCCGATGAACCAGTTCCATAACCTAAAAAACACATCAATGAATCGCAATCGCAATCCACTCGTCACATGTAGGTAGCACATGATAGTCTAGCGTCCTCAAAGATGGAGTACAACTTTTCCGCACCACGAAGCGAACGATGAGCACTATGTCTCAAGTACTTCAAAGTGAGTCCTTCACTTCGAAAAAGGGGCCATATCTACCCAATTAGGTAATAGGTTATGTGCAGTGCGGTGCAGCATTTTCCCATCCACAGGCATCTGTAATCTCACAGTGTCTAACGTTGTTCGGATCCGCCACCTGCCAAGCTATCAGTCGTGCTTCACTCATCTTTCAGCTGCCCTAACCACTCCCACAATGAAGGCTGCATTCAAGCAACAAATCGGACGCCTCCGATCCTGCATTGCCAGTAGAGACTCGAGACTGGCACTTGCCCAGGGCCAACATTCAGACATACCCAACATCCAACCCAGCACAAATTCCCAGCAGCTTGAACATTCTTCCGTCTCCAGCCAATGACACCAATGCTCTCGCTCTTGAGGCCCAGCACACACATTCAGATGTGCCCAAGGTCACAAGCCCCGTCTCTCTCGAGCCACGCTCCGACAACTATATCCTTTTTGAATACATCGTGGGTCGTTGGCACTGCTTAGGGATCGAAAATAAACTCTTGTTGGTAATGTACAGTTTATAAAATTTCTGTGGCGATGTACATAGCAAAACTGTCACGGGTAGGTACCCCAGGGGTAAGGGGTCCACGGGTTGTCCTAACGCAACCCGTACCCATACCCCTGGGTACCTGTACCCGCGACCCATCACGGGTTACCCCTACCCATGATGCAGATCTCTATATCTGACATGCGACTTTTTCAAGTCACGGACATGAGATACACTGTAGGGTAGTAAGCATCATGACTCTTCAAGCTGGAAATATATAGTGTGGAGAATGCAATGATGTGAGACAGGTACGTGTGATGGTGAGTGTTTGTGTTTGACAAAGAGAAAGCAGGTGGGGGAACTCTAACACACATCTCATGCTCTTTCACTTTTTTTTTTCCTGCATCACTCTCGTGCCGTGTCGCTATCTCTCCACGCGGTTGGTTGCTTTTACATTTCGCTTTCGTCGCGCAACCCTCCGCACATGCTCCATCACCTACATTGAGACACTTGGTTCAGACGAACGTTCTCTACACGTCCCACCCTAACTAGCTTAGTCGATGCAGATCCACAGGCTTTTTCTTAACTGTACCATAAGTGGCTGAAACCCGAACACGCGGCGGCCGAGTAGCTGCAGTGACGAGATCATGAGCGTAGTCGGGTATAAGCAACGCGGAACATACCTCTTCAACGCCATCTAAGCGAACGGATCCTTACTATAGTTTACCACGCATGATGCAACAGACCAGAATCAAGTAATAGCTTTGATAAAGTGGCATCAGTTTGATCAAACCAACGACACACGGAAACGAGCCAAAACATACTGTATTTAGGACCCCCTCCACCTTCGGGCACCGTCCACGTGATATCCTGAGTAGGAACCTTGATATCGCATAGCTTGCAATGGATACAGTTCTGCGCTATCGTCAACCCAGCCCAAGCCGACAAAGCCGAACTACTCTCACCTGCGCGTTGATGACCAACTTTTTGCCATCCCATCCTTCTTCCTTGGATATGCCTTCGTCCTCGATGTACTCGTACACACCGGCCGGACATGCGCGCTGAAGTAAGCCTGCGTACTCGCCAACGTTTCGGCGGACGTGCTCTCTCCTCAGAGATATGTCTTCGACGTCGTCCTTGCGGACGCGTAGATGGACGGGCTGGTCCTCGGTGTGGTTCGTGCCTGTGAGTGTCAGAGACGTCAACAGATCAGTCGACAGTGGCGGTTGTGGTGCAGGATAATCGATGGGCTTGAAGTGACTAGCCGTCAGCGTGTGTGCAGCGTCCAAACGCCGGGTTTTGTTGCGAAACGTCCACGGCGTCCGGCCCTTGAGGAAGAGCGAGTCCACGCCCGAGTAAGCGGTACCACCCCAGATGCCCAACGACGTGTTGAAACTCGCACGCAAGTTGCGCACTTCGTTCAGATCCGACCATACCCAGCTATTCCGGACAGCGGTGTCATATTTGCTCATGTCGCTTGGAGCGTCGGTGTCAGTTTCTGATGAGGTTGATTCTGTGAGTACGTCTGCGGCTGCTTCCGCCGCGAGCATGCCGGTCTTCATTGCGTTATGTGTGCCCTTGATTTTGGCGATGTTGACGAACCCAGCGGAGCATCCGATCAGGGCACCACCTGGGAAGTGAAGTTTGGGGACGGATTGTAAGCCGCCTTCGTTCAACGAGCGAGCGCCATAAGCGATGCGAGTCGAGGAACCAGATAAGAGCTTAGCAAAGTAAGGGTGGTGCTTCATGCGCTGCATCGAGTGTCGGATTCGAGCGCAGAACACACAAGGACGCAAGAAGGCTCACCTGCAGTTCTTTGTACGGACTGAGATACGGGTTCGCATAGTCGAGGCCAATGACCAATCCAAGGCTGACGAGTCCGTCTGCCATGTGATACACCCAACCTCCACCATAAGTCAGGTAGTCGAGCGGCCAACCCATGGTATGTACGACCTCGCCCGGTCGATACTGGCTCGGGTCGACGCGCCAGACTTCCTTGAGACCGATGCCGTATGTCTGTGGATCTGCGTCTTTACGTAGGTCGAATTTGCGGATAAGTTCCTTGGAGAGCGAGCCGTGCGCGCCTTCGGCGATGAGGGTGACCTTTGCACGGAACTCCATGCCGGGTTCGAACGTCTCCTTCATACGGCCTTGTTTGTCGAGACCGACTTCGTTGGTCCGCACGCCAGCAACGCTGGTGCCGTCCTCGCCATATACGAGACCGGCACCGGCAAATCCAGGATAGACTTCGACGCCAAGCTCCTCGGCGATGGTCCCCAGCCACGCTGTAAACCGAGAGAGAGAGGTGATGTAGTTGCCTTCGTTGGACATCTGGGGAGGGTGCGGGATGGGAAAGGAGTATTTCCTGGTGAGGAATCGCATGGTAGAGGACGTTGCGGGCTGTTTGAGGGGGTGGTCATCTCTCGAGGGCCAGTCGGGAAGCAGCTCGTTGAGAGCGCGAGGCTCTATGACGGCTCCGGAAAGGATATGCGATCCTGGGTCGAGCCGGAGTCAGTCGAGAGGAGGTGAGCGAGTGACAGAATGTCGACGAACCTACTTCGCCACCCTTTTCGAGGACAACGACACGGAATTCCTTCCCCTTTTCTTGTTCGAGTTGCTTGAGACGTATAGCAGCACCGAGACCGGCGGGGCCAGCTCCGACGATGCAGACATCGACGTCCTCGGAGATGCGCTCGATGGTCGCTGGGTCGAACGGCTCTCTCCTGCGTGGTTGAGCGAGATGAAAGGCACGTCGAGCGCCAGCAAAGGTCGCTCGCCGCCTCGCGCAAGTCAACATTTCTGTCCAAGAGATGTGTGACGTAGTTGTCACATAGTGTCACACATGTCACGATGTCACGCACCTTTGGTCATCGCGCACGACGGTGACGGCAACGTTCTCGGTGTTTTCTCC
>JBBPRX010000958.1:0-10593 GCA_038093195.1 Boletus fagicola | reverse complement strand
AGATCCAGCGCAACAACTGCAGGTGTAGCAAACGCGAACTTGTCAATGGCGCCCGACACTTCCTCCACGCGCTCCTCGTACGATTTCACCATGGCGTTCACAATGGTCACTGTGTCCAAGTACGCGGTCTTCAGGTCCATGGCGGAGAGCGGCAAGACGGGACGATGAGAACCTTGAACGGTTCTCAACAGCTCCTGCCCGTATATTGGTGTCCGCGCACACCGCAAACGGTTGACGTAACCTATCTGAGCCCACCGAGCAACTTTCTGCACACGCTGCTGATAACTGCGCCATGCACGATAACCTGCAGTGGTCCGCATATCCTTCGGCGGTGGTTCCCCGGGCATCTCAGAAATGAGCGGTAGTCGATGTGTAGCATCCAAACGGCGCGTCTCCAGCGCAGACATGAGGGGCACGTTTTGCTGGTCGACGAATCGCAGTCCAAACAAGTCGAGATTGACCCGCTCCTCGTCTTCCACCCTGAGCAACTCCCGTCGGACGAGCAGTTCCTTGATCTCAAAGTCGGCGATCGCAGAACGCATCATGGCAAATGACGTGACGACGGGTCGGACTTCAAACAGATCTGGATGGTTGCACACCTTGCGAAGTTGCATCAGGACATTGGCAATTTTTTGGTAGACACCGGACTCGAGCGCTTCACGGGTGTGCGCACGCGACATGAACTCGTCGTACAGGAAACGTTGCCTCTTGGAGAGTGGACAGAGGACGAGGTGCTCGTATTTGCTTGGAAGCTCTTTTTCAACGTCCCGTTTCAGTCGACGGAGGAGGTACGGCCGCAGTACGGTGTGTAGTTTCGCTACGCGTTGCAAGTTTTCGTCGTCCAGCATGGTGCCCATTTCGATCGCTTTCTCCAACGGATCTAGACAACGCGAGGCGTAAGCACCTCCCAATTCCAATGCAACGGGGAGAAGAAACAAAAAAACGCACTCGAGAACCATTCTCCAAACTCCTTCAAGTTGGCAAAGTTGGTGCCAGACATCAAGAACTGTAAGAGGGCCCATAATTCCGTCAAATTATTCTGCAAGGGCGTTCCTGTGAGGAGCAGTCGCCGAAAGGAGCGAAACATGAGAAGGATATTCCATCGCTGAGACCTAAAATTTTTGATCATGTGCGCCTCGTCGAGGATCATATAGTACCACATCTTGCGCTTGAAAATGTGTGCGTCCCGACTCGCAAGCGTGTACGAGGTGATGCAAACGTTGAAGTGGTGCTTATTGTACCATCCCTGTCGTAGTTCTTTCCGACGTTTGGTGCTCCCGTGATAACTCAGAATATTGAAACCGGGGAGAAACTTTTTGAACTCCATTTCCCAGTTAAGCAGCACGCTCGTTGGAACGATCTAGATGACCATCCGTCGTGAGATTCATCACCGAAGATGTTCCGAAAAAGCCAACCCGACGTACGATAAGATGCGGTCCCCATATCCCCCGATCACAAGCCAGATGCGCAAGCAACGCGATCGTTTGAATCGTTTTCCTAATTCCAAGAGAAATTGATTAATAGTGGATATCTTCCCCTCGTTCTTTACCATACGTACCCAAGCCCCATCTCGTCCGCCAAAATACCATTCAAATTATTGGAATGCAATGAGGCTAGCCACTCCAACCCACCCTGTTGGTATGGGCGGAGCACCCCGCGGAGAAGTAACGGTGACTTGATCTTATCGTCGGGGGACCAGTCGACGGGTGCAACAGCGAACGGCTTGAGATACTCTGGGATCCGGGCGAATTCATCGTCTTGTACGTCCTCCATCGGCACATCTGCCTCTGCTTGCTGTACCTGCGAAGAGACGACGTGATCGGTAACACGCTCAGGAGGAGGTGGCAACGCGTCACCGTCCACGGCTTCGTCCTCCTTCGCGTCAACCAGACCATGTTTCGCGTCTAAAGTCGCGTCCGTCTCCTCCGATTCCGCAGCCACGATGGCGTCGACCATCTGCCCATTGGACATCACAACCGATCCATCGTCGTCCTTGACAGGGTCATGATCGATGACACTCGACGCAGGGGACTGATCGTCTCGCATAGGGAAATCATAAAAGCTCTCCAGCGCCGGTGAAGGCGCATCACCCAGCGTCGGCGTACGCGCGATCGAGTCCATATCCGAAGGCACGCTCGGCGATGCCACCGCGTCCTCGAACATCGCCGGCCTCTTGGCCAACGTCGTACCGTCCTTGTCTATACTAAACTCGGACGGGGAGCGCGCTCGCGCTTCCATCACCACATCCGCGTCCGCTCCATTAGGCGGGGGAGGGTCAGGTACAACGTCCTCTTTGGGGCGTGTAAGTCCTAGCAAGGCATGCGTCGTCTCTTCATCATCTTCCTCGTCACTGCTCTCTTCGTCGCTCTCGTCCTGCCCTCCACCGTCCTCATCCTCACCGGCTTCGGGTTCATGATCGTGATCGGCGTCCTCCAACATCCCTAAACCACCAAACTCCTCCGCACTCTCTGCACCAGACCCCTCTTCCTCGTGTTCGTTGTCCTCCCCATCGTGCTCCTCATCACCTTCGCTCGTCCTTGCTGACTCCTGCTCCCACTCCAACGCTGACACGCTGCTCGAACGACTCCTCGATCGCGAGAGGTCGCCCCTAGAAAGATCGACCTGCTGCGTTTCCAATATCTGTCCCGACTGGTCCAAAATCGCATCGAGATGCTCATGGCCCCGACGCATCTCCTCCGCCTCTGCCCGTTGCCGCTCTTGTTCTCGTACATACTACCAAAACCAGAGGCAGAAAAAAAATACCATCAACACTTGACCCCGAACAGAGGCGACAACCCCAGCTGAAGAGGGGAGGGAAAAAGGAACGAAACTCACAAAGACAGCCTTCTTCCACTCCGCCACCACCATCTTGACCGTCGCCTTCGCCAGGGCTCTCACCCGCTTCTCCTCCTGCACCCTCGCCCTGTCTTCCCTCACCACCGACTGATCCCAATACACCTGTATCCGATTCGCCACTTGCGCAGCTACTGACCGACCCCGAACGAGGAAACCACCCCCTCCACCATGCCGACCTCTATGCACGATCGTCTCGACTATATGCTCCCACACGCCCTTGGACCGCCTCGGGTCCCGCACATTCGGGTTCACCGTGATCGCAGGCGCAGGCACGGGTGTCGCTTTCCCAGATGCCAACTCCTTGAACGACTCGCCATACAAAAAGGGCACAAACCGGCCCTGTTTATGCAACCTCTCGATCTTCTCTCGCAACGCCGCCTCCTTTTGTGCGAGCGTTTCAAGGGTCTCGAGGGTCTGCTCTTGCTCGCCTAGTGACATGTATGATGACAGAAAATCGGTGAGGTTCGAGGCGAACTTTGGCAGCGGCGGTTTTTGGCGTGGGTTCGTGTAGGACGGCGGAGGCTTGCGAACGATCAGTCGAACGCGTTTGATGGAAGACGTACGAGAAATAGAGGGCGGTTCGTCAGGAACGTGCGAGAGCAAATTTTTGGAAGGATGCGCCACAAGGCGCGATTCGGGGGGTTTACTCGGCCCCTCGAGACGTCCTGACCGACGGCGATGTACGACGCTAGTCGCGCTCGCATCCGGCCCCACCACAGACTTGCGCTTCTTTTTTAGAATAGGGGACGAAGGCGGCGACGCCGCCAAGGTACTCGCGCGCTTGTGTGTTCGAGGCGCCGAGATGGACGGCGGCTCCGGCTCCGGCTGATTCGCCCCAAGGACGCGTGGTCGAGAGCGAGTCTTGACCGTTCCGTTCGGCGCGGATATACTCACGCTCGCCTCGTCCATAGGCGGGTCGAGCGCCTTTTGTTTCCCTTGGGCTTTCGAAGATAGGACGGTGGTTGACTGTATTTCGGGTGGTGGCACGCGACGCAAGTCCGTCTTTGTCGAGGCACCAGGGACATTCTTGATCGGAGACGACAGCGTCAGATTGAGGACACGTTGGGTGTGTGCGCGGCGTGTAGACCGCGATGGGCCCGCGGCAGCAGCGGCACGTTCGAGAAGGTCGTATTTCGCTTTATACTAGGAAATAAATGCGTGTTGAGCCCATGACCAAAAGCACGACCACCAACATCACATACCTCCTGAAACACTATTGAATCGTCCTTCTTTGCTACCTATACACATGCGTGAGCCCATCGACCAGATGCACAACCCATGGAACCTACCTTGGGATCGTACTCGAGCAACGTCACAAATTGTTCGAGATGAAACACCTCGCGGACCTGCGTTCACCATCGCAAAACAAGAGACATTTAAATATTCCAGCCAGTCATACGCATTAAAAAAGGCATAACACGTACCATGTCGTCATGTTTATCCAACACGCTATCCAGTTCGGCCTGCCTCTCGACGAGCATCCGCGTACGCTCGCGTGTAACTTGCTCCTCGGACACGTTGACATCGCAGGATTGGGCCTCACCCACGCCCCTTTCGGCCGTGCGTGCAGCCTTGGTGGGCTTCTTCACCATACCGCACGATCCCTCCAATCAATGTCAGCACCACAACAACACAAAAAAAACCCAGGACAACCCACACCCTGGCAATGTCCTTCTCCTTCCAAGTCTTTCTACTCCAACACACACGCCCAAACCCCCGGTCTTCGGGAGAGACGAGCGAAAAAAAAAGGGTGATGCGCAGCCAAGCCCCTCCGAGTCGGAAAAAAAAGGGCGATCTCTACGGATCCGTGACGGTTTTGCAAGATTTCAAGACGAGCAGCGAATGTGGTTGTCGTCGTCGTCGAATGTCGCAGAGAGATGTGAAGCCCCTGGACGGTGTCCGTCGTTGTGGGTGAACCGCGTGCGGCGCTGGCTCCCTCGCCCATATTTTTGCGACATGATGTTCCTTGTTTGTCCTGGACAAACAGCCGTCCTATCGAACACTTGGCAGTGCCTGCGAAATGGTTTCGACATGCAACGTTACAGGACAGAAAAACAACAACAGAACAACTAACTAAATAAGAAAAAAGGCAACAAAAAAAGAAAACTGATAAGAAACAGCTTCAAGATGCAAAGCTTACAACAACAAAGTCATGATGACCATGATATCAACAGGGGGGGTTGCGGGTATGAGAGTGTCACTAGAGCACATACGTATGCCAAGACCGAAAAGAACAACAACGATGGAACAATTCGACAACAATCAAGAAGTGCCATGTACAGATGTATATTCAAAGTTTGGGAAACAACTTCCCCAGGGATCCTGTGCAGGTCGACCATACATCGCCGATGCATTGTCCTCTGGATACTTTTCGAATCTACGCAAGCCATTTGCGATCAATGACACACATATTAATTGGGCGGTACTCACGCGCTCGCATCTCCGTCCCCGCTGATCTTGGGCAAGTATGGCGCAGAAATCTCCCTATTCCTCAGCTTGACCCAATCGACTTCGGAGAACCAAGGGTGTGCAAATACATCCCCGGCACCGTGCCGCAAGTTGCCGTACCGTCGTGATGGATCGCCCTCCATAAGCTTGAGAATGAGGTCAGTGGCGTTGGCCTGGAAAGGGGGCCACCGTATAAAGGTCGGGCCACGCGAGATTTTCTCGTACAAGGACACAGTATTCTGGTCCGGATGGTGGTAGGGAGGGAGACCGGAGAGCATTTCAAAAATTAGCACACCAAGGGCGTACCAATCTACACTCTTATTATATCTTTGCTGCCCGACAATCTAGATTCATGCCAATTTACTATGCAATCGAACGACTACAGAAAGAACTTACTTCGGGAGCAAGGTAATCAGGCGTTCCGCACAACGTCCACGTCACGGAAGAACAACGCTTCGAGAAGCCGAAATCGGCTATTTTGATATGACCGTCGTGGTTGAGCAGAATATTTTCAGGTTTGAGGTCACGGTAGACGATATCAAGGGAATGCAAGTGATTGAGGGCGAGGGCGACTTCTGCTGCGTAGAATTTCGCTACTGGATCAGGGAACCTCTGACGAACCCGTGTCAACCAACGAGAAAGAGAAACCAAAGGGGGACAGACATTCGACCTCCTCAAGAGGGTAAATAGTTCCCCTCCAGGTACATAGTCCATGACCATGTACAGATTGGAGTCATCTTGAAACGCACCCCAGAGGTTGATGATGAAAGGATGCTGGATAGCCTCTAGAATCGTTTTTTCATTGTTGGTATGTTCGACTTGCTTTGTCTTTACAATCTTGTCTTTGCTCAAGACTTTGATTGCATAAAAACGAAGGTTATGCTTGCTTCGCACTGCAATGGTGAGAAGAATGACGTGGTGAGAAAGTGGGAATAGAGAGCGAGTTGAAAGACAGAAAGCAGCGAATGAAACGAGTGAAACGAGTGAAACCGAAACCGAAACAGCATGGAATTCTTTTCACTGTAGAACAAAGAACTGACCTAAATGTACTCGCCCAAAGCTTCCGGTACCCAAGGTCCTTTGTATGATGAAGTCGGCAAGCTTGTAGCTTGCTCTTGGGCGGGAGATGACTCTCGGTAGTGGAATGAGAGGCTCGTCGACGTCCTGCATGCTATCATCCGTCAAAGACGTCCGAGTAGTGGATATGGAGCCTCTGTGGTATTCTGAGAGGATGCGGAGGGGGGTAGAGGGGGTGGGGGAGGCTGCGAGTGGAATATCGGGCTGTTTAGAGAGATGGGCGGGGTAGGGGGAAACGGCGACGCTGCTGTCTGCCATGGTGGTTGGGGACGAAGGAGGAGGACGTCGGGTATCGACGTCCTCAAGAGTGGACATATCAATAATCAATCCATTTCTGCTTCCGTTCCATTGTCCACCTAGATCGGCAATATCCGGTTTCCGACTGTGAATGATGGCAACCTTGTTCGTGTCATTATACTTGTATGTTCATGGGAACGTCTATGAACATATAAAAATACAGTACAGTAAAGTATGATCGAGCATGAACAGCGTGTGTTGTGGGAACAATCATGATGTGGCTTTGCTGAGACCTGGGAAACATCAACATGTGCTGCCTCTGGACCCAATAAAGAAGCGACTCACTCGAATCCCAACCCAGCCTTACAAGTTGACCACTGTCATACTTTTTCATAAACGCGTCAATTATTTTCTCGACCTCTTGGAACTTTTCTCCGAATTCGTCCGCCGTCCTGGGTGGTTGCTCGCTGGGAGTTGCGTCGGGTCGAAGGCTATCTCTGATCGTTGCTGCCAACTTCGTGTTTAAATCTCGCCAAGATGCTTTCTCGCGGACGTGTAACGAGGTGTTGGGAACGGATATCGCAACAGGGGGTAGTTTTGCCCGTTGCATCAGCTGAAGATCGATTATTCAGAGAGACGGGAACCTCGAATTGAATCGACGTACCATTTGTTGGAGTCTTGAGAACGGTGTTTGTCCTTCGAGCGGGGAGCGGGGCTCATTCGAGTGCATATAGGATGCCGCCGGTCTCGGCTGCAACGAAGGATGGCCCAATGACGACACAGGCGATACACACTGTCGGATGTCTTCGACTTTGACGGCTATGGGGGGCAATGACGGCATCCTCGTTCGGGGAGATATTGACGGAGAAAGCGACATTGCCGGAGTTGGCAAGTGGGGACGTGGGAGCTCGGATGTGGTGGGTGAGACGCTCGCGCTGTCACTAGCCGAGTCCCCGACGAGTTCTCGTAACGGTATATCAGATTCGGTGGTCGTGCCAACATGATTTTCTTTTGCCTTTTCTTGCTGGTACTGGATCCAAGCGGCCACTTCTGCTCCATCTGCATGAATACGGTTTGCCCAAAATGTGATGATGCCATCTGAGGGGTCAACTCGTTTCTTATATAGGACCCGGAGCTGCTGGAGGTGTACTGGAGTAAGCTTGGGAAAGACTGTCAACAAAGGTGTCATAATGAGTGGCGTGGGTGTATGCGCGTGAATGGGCTCACGAATAGTCTCATCGTCGAGCAAGAGGGGTAGATTGTCACCTGTAAACGCAGGAAAGTGAGTTGAGAGTGCGGGGAGCTGGATCCGGAACGCGCACGTGATGGTTTGCGATGGCGCGTCAACCAGCTGTTGAGCTTCTCGATGGTGAATGCTTCGTTGCCGGGGATGGCGCGAAGACTGGCAAGGATGGCCAGTTTTTCAGTTTTGAGTGGGTAGGAGTTGACTGTGCGGACATAATCTGATGATCACTGGATGAGCAGAGTGGCAAGGAGAGAGGGGAAGAGACGTGCTTGACAAGAAAATAAAGCCCTCCTTTGTGAGCCTGACTCTTGGGCGGGTGGTGGAAGATTCAGCTTCTGCCAGGATGTTGAGGGGAGACATGGTTGGCAGCAGCAGAGCAATGGAGAGGAGTGAGTGAAATACACCCTCTTTACAAAGAACCTGAATCTACCCTGGCACGTGTTGCACATATCTATATCGGGAGCCGCGGATCTTGGGAGGATCAAAGATAAGATGGAACACGGCGACTCAGCAGCCAATCAGCGATGGGCTTCCATTCCTCAAGGCATCCGCATGGTGACGTGAATTTGTCATGAGGTACATGATGTGATGCCTGCTTACAAAGACATGGACCGTGCACGAACCTCGCGGTGTGTTCTTGCGACTGCCTTGTCCCATGCACTCCGCATCGGACCCACCTCGTTCTTCAGCTTGTTCTCTACTACCATGTCCTCCATCTCCCGCATCAACATTTCCATCCGGAACTCGTCCACCCCACGCGGCCCGGCCCCGCCGTGAATAGCGTTCAACTCGGTGTTCACCATCATGCATACTGGCAGCTGTCAGCGAAGGATCGACATGGCAAGTACACGCGTGCTCACGTTCTCTCTCGACCCCTTTGGTCAGCTCCTCCATTCTTCCTCCCATTGCTCTCACGACTCCCCCCTCCATCTCCCCATCGACCTGCATCATGCCAGCAAACAAGACAGGGGCCACCCGCGACACTGCAACCGACACGAATAGGAACACCTGATGCAGAAACAGAATGTGCTGATATGCTACACGCTGTGGAAACACGCTCTCGAATAGCGTCCACTGCGGTGGTACCTGGTCAGCGAAGGTGTACACAGAACCTCCGGATGGTGCTGACGAGGGAGCGACAATCAGGTACAACTCAAGTGCGAACATCCCTATGAACAGCAGATACCGCCACTGTATACCACTATCAGATTGGTCTAATCCATCTATGAATGAGCAGATACACACTGCTGCAACCGGGCTCTGCTTGCCCACCACAGAGAACAAAAAAAGTGCTATGCCAGTTATGATATGGCGTGGCAACGAATTCAGCAGACCCCGTCTCAGGTAGTCCTTCACCGTCGTGCACTCCTGCCAGCGTAGCACATCCGGTCCAAACCTTTGAATACAACAGTATCATGACACGCACTAACATCTCCTCACGGCACACCACTCACCTATCATAGGCAAACCGAACAACGGGGTCTTTAAGTGCCTCAAATGCATCCCGTACAGCAATGAAAAGTGCCTCCCCTCCCGGGCCAATCCGATCCGGATGATTCTTCCTCGCAAATGCTCTAAAGGCAGCCTTGAGTGCACCCTCGTCTGAACGTGGGTTGACCCCAAGGAGTTCATAAAAGTTCTTCGGAAGTCCACTCGAGGCATCAATAAAGTTGTATGTCAGATAACAGAGCACAATGGCAGCATATGTGTATCGGTAGTGGCGAATATAAACGGGCGATCGCGGAGGCGGGGGAGGTATCTTGAATATTCTCTGCGAAAGTCGGTGGATCACAGAGAGCACGTGGCGAGTTGCAAAGTCTGGGAGGTAAGTCCAACACGCGAGTTGAAAAAGCGTATCAGACATCTGCCAAATGCAAACCAGTCAGCATTGCATACATGCACGGCGAGAAGAGTTGAAAAGCTCAGAGCTGCACGAGACAGCCGATATGATCTCATATCCTCGACCGAGGAGCCCAACTGGAGCCCAATTCAGTGCCACCCACGCTCCTGCACATGTACGCACGCAACCACGCGTCCGAAACGCGGTGTTCTCTTGCGTGGATGCTATTAGCGCGCGCCGCCATCCGTTCTGGACAGCACATTGTAGCGTTTGTAAAATAAACCACGTCTAGTGACCGCCCACGGCAGAAAGTATCTAGTCTGCGCGGGCTCGGCTAGTGAACGCGTAAAAATGATGGCTCTGCCTTTGCCAGCGGGCTCTTGGACTCGAAGCCACGCTAGTCATCTGAGAGTCGTGTATGTCGGTCTGGCCTTAACAACGACACAGCGTGATCTTGGCTGTGCATCGGGCATCAGACACTTTGAATGGGTTCGTGGACAGCGTGGGCACAGAGGACCGTCGGGGGATCGACCCTTTTACTAGAACATCGTCGCAAGCAGCGTAGAACGGTTGGACTCACCGTGGACGTGGGGGAGGGAGAAGAGGAAGCGTGGGAGAGCATTACATCATCGGTTCCTGCTTTGAATGGGCGGACACGTCGTTTTCGTTGCAGACCAGCTGCTTTCTCCACGAAACCCGTTCTTCGTTTTTCTGTCGCCGGAGAACACGCCCGTCGCTTTCAACGTCCCCTGCACGCTCAACCATGAATATTTTCCGGTTGTTGGGTCCGTGCACACCCAGTGACCCTGCTGACCTGCTGACTTGCATTGACAGGGGATTTGGCCCACCTGGCCTCCATATTCATCCTTGTGCACAAGATACAGACAAC